>BOPN01003931.1:45000-47500 GCA_017312705.2 Penaeus japonicus | reverse complement strand
CAATCAGAGTTGCAGGTACCAAAAGGAGGAGGACACAGGAAGCAGGAAAAGTCAGGTCAGGACTGAATACTAGCATTATAACTATGAACTGATACAGCGAAGTATAATCAGTGCTCCAGATCAAATGATAAGTAATATCTGTGCCTTACACACTCAGTGCTATTTCATAGCATGTTAAAAAAACTTAACACCAAGAGGTTATTTAACACACGCACAAATACTGTAAATAAGTTTGAAATGAATACAAAAAAATCCAATTGTATTCATGTTCAGTATAAGTTCTGTACATTTATTAAGATGCTGTGTGCTATATTATCTGTTGATTCACCAGCAACAGCATGTAATTAGTTCGGCCAAGCTGGATTGCAACGTTATCAGTGAAGGTATATAGAAGTTGTAATTAATCTGTGGATTTAGACAAAATTATTAGACTGTTGACGCCAAGTGTAGAGGTAAATTCAAATGTTTTCACGATGGCGTTCTGTTTACCTCTCTTAACTCCATTAAAAAAATGACACATACACAAACAGTGTACAGCATACGCAGATTAAGGATAGCCTATATTTCACCAAGTAAAAAAACGACTTCCTCATAATTGATTAGGAATGGAAGATTCTAATCTAATCTGTCAAATCGAAGTCACTAGTCTAGCCACTCAAGGTCTTTACGATTATAATAAGGGCCATATGGATCTTGTCGGTAATGATAAGGATGATGATAAAAGGAGTCATCTTCGTCACCATTATAGTATCGATAGCTGATATGATAAGGATAATAAAAAGGATAATAATGATAAATATAGTATTGATAATAATGAAGAATATATGTCATCATAATAGTAATAGCAATGATTATTTTTAATCATGATAATAGTTATTAAAAATAATTATGATAATTATAATGATAATACTAGTAATGAGAATGATGATAAAAGGAGTCATCTTCGTCACCATTATAGTATCGATAGCTGATATGATAAGGATAATAAAAAGGATAATAATGATAAATATAGTATTGATAATAATGAAGAATATATGTCATCATAATAGTAATAGCAATGATTATTTTTAATCATGATAATAGTTATTAAAAATAATTATGATAATTATAATGATAATACTAGTAATGAGAATGATAGATAATAATGAGAACAATAATAATGATAATGATAGTGGAAATGATGATAATAATAGTAAAAATGACAATGATGATGATGATGATGCTGATATAAAATAATAATGAATAAGGACAATGCCGCTAATAATAGCAATGATGATGATGATTTATGAGAATGATAATAATGATAGTGATAATAATGATAATAATAATCATGATAGTGATTATTATCATTATCATTGTTACTATCATCATTATCATTATCATCATTATTTTGTTAATGACAATGATTATCACCATGATGATATCAATGATGATATCGCTACTGGTTATAGTGGTAATTGTAATAATGTTATTAGTAATAATAATAATAATATTGATAATAACAATGATAATAATAATGGAATATGATGACAAAAGTTACTGACGATGATAAAACGACAATGACCTTTTCCTAATCTATATTATCAATTTTGCTCTTGCTGCTGGTAATAATGCTAATCGTTTTTTTATATAGCTAATGCGCGCGCGTGTCTTGCTCTGTCTGCGTGCTCGCTTACTTTGTCAACAACGGAGTTCGATAAAGTCTATCGGCTTTAATCAATACAAATTATGGAAGCAACTATCGGGAACTGAAAATGAAAAATATTTTTTTTTATACTCTGCAATACATTTTTTTTCTTCTAACATATCACCCCTGAAGACAGGACATGTCAAACCGTTATTTATTCAAATAAAATTGGCAGTGTCCGAAATTTCGTGAAAATTAGATGTGACAAACGACCATAAAACTCCAGCATCTTGCGGTTGAAATGTAGCTGGTATGACCGGTCACATTTTCATCAGTTTCGCGGGAACGATAAAAAGCCTACTTTTTTAATCGGCCGCACACTTGATGTTTTCACGCTCAGCTATCTTTGGGTCCCTTCCCGACGGACGAGGCTGGCGGAGATATTACGGAGGGAAATAAGGAAGCCATTTTTTCGTCAATGTCCTGGCGGGTTTCTCAAGTTTTTGTGGCGCTGCGGATGCCCTCTACTATTACTGGTAGCCTTCCTCTCCATTATTTTTAAAAGATCATACCCAATCTATAAACCATAGCCAGTGACTAGTTTTAGTTACTGATTGCGAGTGATGAAGAAACAAAAAATAGTGGCACAACCTCTTTGCTATCTTAAAGAAAAAGAAAAAAACGGTAGGTGCAACAGATAGAATAAAGATGTGAAGAAATTCCATCAACACTGAGTACGGGAAGGAAGGAGGGAGGGGGAGGGGGGGAGGCTGGCAGAGAGAGAGAGACGAGGACAGTGACTCGAGCCTCGTGCAACTATGCGGTACAAGTTCCAGATGTGTAAATGATGTTACAGAGGCTTAGGGACCGGGT
>BOPN01003931.1:22500-25000 GCA_017312705.2 Penaeus japonicus | reverse complement strand
CAATTTTAAAAAAGGTTCTGCTCATACAATTTGTACTTTCTCTGTGCGGTTGCTTATCTAAACATTTATGAAGCTTTGCTGTGTGGTGGAAGGAAAGTCACAAATGAGACCTCCATATGTCGTCATCATTACATCAACAAATTAGATTTACTCTTGATAGAATTCCTCATCCAATCACAGCGCGCGCTGACGTAAACATGTCAAGACGAAACCTCCTTTGCTGATGGTTGAAGGTAAAGGAGGAGTATTCATGAATAAGGGAGATGTGAGGGCGAGGTAGATAAATAAAGAGAGGGGGTTAAGGAAGGGAGAGGAGTGAGTGGGAGTAAGTGGGCAGCAGACAGACAGACAGAGAGAGAGAGAAAGAAAAAAGAAAGAGAGAGCGAGAGAGAGATAGGAAGATAGATAGAGAGAGAGAGAAAGGAAAGAGAAGGAGGGAGAGAAGAAGAAAGAGAAAGAGAGAGAGCGAGGAAAAGGGAGAAATAAGAGAAGATATGAAAAATTAAAAAGAGCAGATCCTAACAAAAGAACCCCGGCAGTTTTCCCCGTGTGTTCTGTGCAGTATCATTAAATATATACTGCGACTGCGTTCATATAAGCATAATTCGGTGTAATTTATAACGTTTTCTTCTATACGGCAGAATTAATTCCTTCGCGAGCAGAGCTTTTACGTTCAGGAAATTGCGGAAATAAAAGATTATCTTAAAGTACAATAAAAAAGATAATAAAAGAAGCAACAGCAACAAAAAAGTCACGTGCAACATTTATAAATTAAAGGCCACTTTTTAAATGAAACGTTTCTCATTACAGTTTTTAAGCTATCACGTTATATTTATATATATCATTTATATGCGTTCCCTTTGTTGTCATGGAATATACTAGACAGAATTCTCTCACGTAAACAAAACAATTCCCTTCATTAAACATCGTTATGCAAATTAGCTAACTGGCTATAAATACATGTTTACAGTGTGAATACTGTGCATTTCACACACATACAAAAAAATAAAAAGTTTCATATATTGTCGATTCTATATAAAACATTAGAATTGGAAACCGATGATTTTCACCAAGGATGACATAGAAGAAAAGAAAAAAACAATTCATAATATCTTAATCATTGCAATGTTATATGAACGACAAATGTAACTGTTCACAATTCAAGTGACTAATTCATTGGTTTTCGTCCTTTCATGATCATTTCTCCGCGATCTTAAATAATATCTCAAGTTAGTGTTGGTGACTCCATCTGTTGGTGAACTGCGTGGTATTATTTAGGACAACTTGGAATCTTGAGGATGTTGGAGTTACTTGGAATCATGTGGAAGTTGGAATTGTTTGGAATCATGTGGAAGTTGGAATTACTTGGAATCTTGGAAAAGTTGGAATTACTATCGTGTAGAAGTGGACTTGGACTTGAAATTACTTGGAATCATGTAAAAGTTGGACTTACTACCATGTAGGAATAGGGTTGGACTTGGAATTACTTGGAATCATGTAGAAGTTGGAATTGCCATCATGCAGAGATGGATTTACTTGAAATCATGTGGAAGATAGCCTTATTTGGAATCATCTGGAAAATGGTATTACTTATTGTTATTTTTGTTGTTTCCTTATCTATTGTTATTATTTCTTTTTGTGTCCTAGCAATGTTTTTAAATTCAACTGGAAAATGAACCAACAACAAAGGCTAGTAAAATAAGATCCACCTGTATTCTGAAACAGTATTTTGATGAATTATTATGTAACATTGTTCCATTCGAAGACATTTAGTGTATTAATGCATTCAACATGTGATTCGACTTTGTCGGTAATAAGACCTGGTTTAGAGATTGCACACTTGAAACATTCTCTTCTTAAAGGGATGTTGATGCAACATAATGATAGCGAAATAGATAAAGAGGAGCAGAAGGAAAAAATAAATAAAAAATAAACAAAGAAATTGAAAAAAAGGGAGAAAGAAAGAAGCAAGCGACGACTTCAAGGAAGATTAGAAAACAGTTTCAGTCATCATTTATTTCAATTTCTTCGCTCTATCTTTTACCTCTATCTTTATCATCCGTTCCATTCTCTCTTATTTTTCCCTAGATTCAATTCCATCCGTATATATCCACTTACTTAGTCATTCAGACAAACAAACCTAATCATTCCATCCATTTGATTCCTTACCCCACAAGTTCTACCTTTTAATCCCAGATATAATCCCATACCCTTATCCGCTATCATGACAGGCTCACATTACGCGTCTCTCCGTTTTACCTTCTGGATTTAACAAAGGTTCTTCATTACCGAGGCAAAGCAGTTCCGTTTCGAAATACGATGGTGACGTCACGGCAAGACTGATGTCAGGGTATCGACGTCAGATAGGCAGATAGGGACCAAAAGGGGAGGAATAATTGGAGTTTTGTCATATTAGCGATGGGGATGATTCTACAACTACTACTAATAATGGTAATGAAGTGATGATGATGTTGATGATGATGACGGTGATGATGGTGAT
>BOPN01003930.1:122500-125000 GCA_017312705.2 Penaeus japonicus | reverse complement strand
TTAAAACCAGTTTTTTTTTGATTTTTGTGTGTGTGTGTGTGTATGTGTGTGTATGTGTGTGTGTGTGTGTGTGTGTAAGCCGTCATTGCGGAAACTTGTACTGTTCATCATTGTCATCATTACTTTCATTACCATTGTCATTTTCATTATCACTAGCATCATTATTATCATCATCAATGTTGCTATCATCAATTTTAAAATTTAGAATTAAAAAAAAATAATAATAAATAAATAAATAGAAATAAAAAATAAGAAAAAACAAGAGAGTCATTCTAATTATCCCCATAATCAACATCACCATACACCATTATACACCATCTCCCCATCCCCCTTGTCACCATCCTCGTTTCACTAATGCCTCTTCCTTATAGCACCATCAACTTCAAAAGCAGAAAGACTCGCATGATTTTTGCTTGCCTTCAGTGCGTGGCAGTTTCTTTGTTTGTAGATAAAGTAGGGCTTGCGGTGGATGGAGGTAATTTGGTGCGGTGATTCTCTCTCTCTCCTCTTCTTCTTCTTCTTCTTCTTCTCTCTCTCTCTCTCTCTATAAATATAGCTATATATCTATCTATCTCTATTTCTCTCAATCTACATATCTATCTATCTAGCTTTATTTATGTCTCTGTCTTCCTCTCTCTTTCTTTCTCTCTCTCTCTCTCTCTCTCTCTCTCTCTCTCTCTCTCTCTCTCTCTCGCAATCTACATATCTATCTATCTAGCTCTATTTATGTCTCTGTCTTCCTCTCTCTTTCTTATCTCTCTCTCTCTCTCTCTCTCTCTCTCTCTCTCTCTCTCTCTCTCTCTCTCTCTCTCTCTCTCTCTCTCTCTCTCTCTCTCTCTCTCTCTCTCTCTCTCTCTGTCTCTCTCTATCTATCTATCTATCTCTTCCCCTCTCTCTCCCTCTTCCTCTCCCCCTCCATCTCCCTCTTTCTCCCCCTCCCCTCCACCCTCAGTCTATTATATGGCACGTAAAAAACAGACGAGTCATAAAAACACAAAGAGGGTTTCGCCGAAGGATGAATGCACAGTGACCATTAAGCTGAATTCATCTTAACTGTTCACTTACATACGAAGTCATCATTATATAATGCTCTCCCTGAACGCTCTACAATGACACACTGCGAGGGGAAAGAGTGAGGCATTGTATTCTCATCATTATAGCCACGTGACTTAAATATGTCCTTTGCGTGCCCTTGCGTGTTATCTTTTCTTCCTTTTTTATTCATTTATTTATTTTTTATTATTTTTTTTTATTTTTTTTTATTTTTTTTTTTTTTTTTATTATTTTTTTTTTTTTTTTAGCCTTTAAATGTATATATAACTATATTCTTCTTACGTCATCTACGGTAGTTCAGACTTCCTCGAGGTCACAAAGTCAACTTGTCGAGACATATTTGTGGTGTGGATGGGATGGTAAATAAATCCTTGTGGACGTTCTGTGTTTTTATGTGAGTCTCCCCTCTACCTTGGGGCCCCCGTGATGAGTCTGCCATTCCTCTTTCCTTTCTCCTTCTCTTCCCTTGTTCTTCTTCTTCTTCTTCTTCTCTTCACTTTTCTTCTTCTCTTATTTATTTTTTTTCTCTTCTATTCTCCCCTCATTTTTTTCTCGTCTCTCATTTTTCCTTTCTTTTTTGCTCTTCCTTTTTTCATAATTTGTTTTTCTTTTTATTTCTCTCTTTTTATTCTTCTTCTCTTCTCTTCTTTCTTGCTTTCTCGTCTCTTCTTTTCTACTGTCTTTTTTCTCTACTCATTTCTTTGTTTATTACATTTTATCTCTCCTTTTGTTTGCTTGTTTATATCACCCCCCCACCCCCTTTCCCCATCCCACCCTTTCACACGCTACTCTATCCAATCCTTAACCCTTTCCTTAGCCCCCCACCCCCCGCTTCCTTAGCATCCTCAGCACCCTCCCTCTTCCCCACCTCCTTCCACCTCCCGTCAAATGCCACAGTATTTTTGTTTGTTTGTTTGTTTGTTTGTTTTAAATTCTATTCCCTTTTTCTAGCTCCCTTCCCCTCCTCCCCCCAACCCACCCCCATCATAGCTAACTTCCCCTCCCTTTTCCCCTCCCTTTTCCCCTCCCCCTGCTTGACTCTCCCCCTCTCCCCTACTCCACTCCCCCCGTCGTACTCCAACCCATCCCTACCCCCCCTCCCCCCACCCCCACTACCCATACCATCCATCCCCCTACTCCAACCCATCCCAACTCCCCCACCCCCACTACCCCTCACTACCCCTTACCCCCCACTACCCCTTACCCCCCATCACCCCCCCACCCCCCATCACCCCCTCCTCCAAGCGCCACCGTGTTCGCTGCTCCAGACTCCTTCATTTGATATCATCGTTTTGTATTAATAGCGACGTCCTCCGTAGCCCTTGGGATTAATTGTCACCTCACGCCCACGCCCCTGCCCTTTGTCACGCCAGGCCAGAGGCGTCTCCTTAATAGATATGAATGTAATTATTCGTTTGGACATCAGTGTGTGTGTGACTTCGTGCGT
>BOPN01003930.1:115000-117500 GCA_017312705.2 Penaeus japonicus | reverse complement strand
ATAGAGGGAGAGAGAGAGTGAGTGAGTGCGAGAGAGAGAGGGGGGGGAGGGAGAGGGGGAAAGAGGGAAACAGACTGAGAGAAAGAGTCAGACAGGCAGACATAGAGAGAGAGACAGACGTTAAGAGAAATAGAGAAACAGAGAGAGTGAGTGAGTGTATGTGAGAGAGAGAGTGAGAGAGACAGACAGAAAGACAGACAGACAGACAGACTAAGAGAAAGAGAGAGAGAGACAGGCGGACAGAGAGAGAGAGAGACAGATAGACAGCCAGACAGACATTAAGAAAAAGAGAGAGAGTAAGTGAGAGAAAGAGAGCAAGAGAGAACTTTTGTACCACAGAAATATGTATCCCAGTATCCATCAGAATAAAAACTTTAGTGGTCTAGATATTGACGAGTGTTTTGTGATATAAGCAGCTTCTTACTCTAAATAGAAAGTTATCAGTAATATATATATATATATATATATATATATATATATATATATATATATATATATATATATATATATATATATATATATATATATATATAAAGCCGGATCTGAAGATTGCAATCATGATTGACCTAAAGTTCCAGGATGATGTTTTGTTGCTTTGTTTTGTTGAGTCAAGGAGCTTGTTATTTCAGTCTACTTTTATTTCTTTATTCTTTACCATCTTTACCATACCATGTTTCTCTTTATTATATTTTTTATAACCTTACATTATTATTCTTACAATCTCAACCGAGCGAAGATATAACATTGATACTTGCATATTCATTGCACAGACGTTCATTATACCAGAAGTCCCGAGTTATTGCATTCCTATGTCTGATAAAAAAATAAACAAAAACAAGCGTGAACTGAAAACATAAACTCAAAACCCAAAACCAGCATTAGCATTTTTGTCTAAGTATCTAACAATAATAACCAGTGCAGATGTTTCAAAGAAAAAAGGGAGAGAGAGAGAATGAGTGAGTGAGTGAGAGAGAGAGAGAGGGAGAGAGAGAGAGAGAGAGAGAGAGAGAGAGAGAGAGAGAGAGAGAGAGAGAGAGAGAGAGAGAGAGAGAGAGAGAGAGAGAGAGAGAGAGAGATGAATGATAAAGATGAAAAGGAAGGGGTAGAGGAGATAAAAGAAGACCGAAAGAGAGAGAGAGAAAGAAAGATAGAGATAGAGAGTGGCAGTGGGAAAGAGAGATGAGTGTAAAGATAAAAAGGAAGGGGTAAAGGAGATAAAAGAAGACCGAAAGAGAGTGAGTGAGAGAGAGATTGAGAAAGAGAGAGAGAGAGACGAATTGTAGAGAAACAAAAGGAGTGTGCGGGGGGGGGGGAGAAAGAGACAGAGAAATTCAGTTGACTTCCACTAAAATGGAAACCATTAATTAAACAGATGTGTCCCCTAAGGCTATTCACAAAGAGTTCTCATAACGTACTTATCGCAGGCACGCACTGTTGTATCTTACTAATGTACTTTTAAGAGTACTTCCATATTCATTACGCTTCTACTTGCAGGGCAGCCGGGAGAGGTAACAAGTCCAAGTATGTTTTCAATGGCAATTCATTTGAATTTATGTTGATATAATGGAGAAGAGGGTAATTTCGAATAGTTTAAATAACAATTAGATTTGTAGTCAGCCTCGCGCGCGTTAAATTTCAAAATAAAGAGTGAAAATATTTTAAAAATTCGGTGGAGAAGGTGATTTGCCCGTTTTTTATGGCCGCCATCTTGGCTATCAAAATGGCTGCCATCGGTAACCGATACACTTAAAATCTACTTCTAGGAAGCACAAAAAGACACATTATCTTTTATCTTTCAAGCTATCGGAGTTCGTCAAGATTCTTCAAGTTTATAATTCAAGCTGACGTTCAAAAAATGATCGTTATTCATTCCTGGAATTGCGAAATCCGGAAGCGGTTAATTTTTTTCTTATTATCATTATGTTTTCCCTTTTGCCATTCATTCGCTGTTCTGTTTCTCCATTGCATTTCCTGCGCTGTTGCGCTTTTTGACACTCATCTGTTTTCTTTTCTTTGATTCTTGTCCTTCATTCCAGCTCTTCCCTTTCCCTGGAAGGTTTATTTCCTTCGCTCCCTCCTCCCCTTCCTCCTTCTCCTTCTTCCTTTCCTTCTCTTTCTCCTACTCCTCTTCTTCTTCTTACCCCTCTTCTTCCTTCCCTTCCTTCTCCTTCTCCTTCTTCTTCTTCTTACCCCTCTTCCTCCTTCCCTTCCTTCTCCTTCTCCTTCTTCTTCTTCTTACCCCTCTTCCTCCTTCCCTTCCTTCTCCTTCTCCTTCTTCTTTCTCTTCTTTATCTTCTTCTCCTCCTCCTCCTCATCCTCATCCTCATCCTCCTTCTCCTCATCCTCTTTCTCCTCCTCTTCCTCCTCCTCCTCCTCCTTCTCCTCCTCCTCCTCCTCCTCTCCTTCCATCGCAACCTTTACTGCTCTACCTCTTCCTCCTCCTCCACCACTTCCTTCTACATCTCCACCTCCACCTCCACCTCCTCTTCCTCCTCCACCA
>BOPN01003930.1:100000-105000 GCA_017312705.2 Penaeus japonicus | reverse complement strand
GCGACCATGACGCAGTGGTTGAAGCGACGAGGGCGCGTAGGGCTGAGGGCAGTCGGGGGGGCCTGGGTCTTCCTCCTCCTCCTCCAGAGTGTCCTCCAGCGGGCGGGTGCACAGCGGCGGCGTCGGCAGCACGGACGGCTGCGGCTGCGTCGTGATGGCGTAGTGCGTGATGAGGGTGGCGGTGCCGTTGGCGAGGAGGAGCGTTACCCGCGCCGTGTGGGCGTAGCGGAGGACGGGGGCGCGGGCGTGGCACTCGTACACGCCCGCGTCTTGCTCCTGCACCGCGGCGATCGCCAGATGGTCTTCGGCGACGGTGAATCGCCCAGAGGTCTTGATGCGGGTGCCGTTTCTGACCCACGCCCCCCGCACGAAGGGCAGGAGACCCTGGCAGGGCAATCTGACGTCCGCCCCCTCGAGTGCCACTTGGGTCGTCTCCATCAGGAGAGGCACGGAGGAAAGGTTACCGCGGATGTCCAATGATTCCCGCAGCGTCTTCCGTCGAAGGTGACGCGACACGTGAAGTTCCCTTCGAAGTTAGGCGTCTCCCTCACTATGAGAAGCGCAGGGTATTTGTCCCCAAGAGCACCTCTCCCCGTGAGGCGCTTGATGACGTCACGAGGTGCCCCGCCATTGGCATCGTGCCAAGTGATGCTGGTGACGAGAGCGGGTGAGCTTGACATTACTTTGCAGAGCAAATACGAGTGGGGTTTCCCGCCCTTGACGACTGTTGACGTCCAGTGGTCAGTATGTATCCTGAATGAGTCATCCCCTGTACCTGGCTTCGCCCGCGTCCTCCTGCCGCCGCGGGATCGCCGATGGGTCCTCTGCGTCCTCAGCGCCTCAGTCAGTTGCGTCCTGTTGAAGTGGTAATGGTGGGGCGTCGCTTCCGAGAAGGGGACCTCCGTGCCGTGGACGACGAGGGACCAGTTCAGCATCATGTTCGGCACGTCCACGAAGAGCTTCTTCCCAAACTCCTCGAGGATGTTCGACTTGTGGTAGACTACGCGCACCTTCCACGTCCCCAGCGGGTTCTCGCCCCACGCGTGGACGCTGAGGAACGGGTGCCTGTTGATGCCGTAGGGCGAGACGTCGAGCGGCCGCTTCGGGAGCAGCTTGGAGGTGGTGCCCGAGGGGGACTCGAGGTCAATCTCCAGCTGACCTCGGTTGTCCGAGCTGATCGAGATGTTCACCTGCACGTGTTCCGTCTCCACGATCTGGCAGTTGGATATGGTGAGAGGCAGGACGAAAACCTGGTCGGGGACGAGCGTGATGTTAAAGTGCGGTGCGTGCGCCAGGCAGCGGAAGGCGGGGGGGACCGGCCTCCACGACCGGCCGAGGTCCACCATCCGCCCGGCGTCGAGGGAGCCGAAGCCGAAGTAGTGCGAGTACATGCGCCCGACGCCGTTGGTCTTCCAGTGATCCGGCAGTACGCGGTGTGGCCGCCTGCACCATCAGGTGCTGATGTCGCGCCACCGGAAAGAAAAATGGTGAAGGCGTGAAAGGTGAAAAAGGTGAGAGGGTGGAAAAAGGAGGCCCCGGGGCTGGCGTCGAGGGCGAGCGCGCAGGCGCCCGCCACCATCGCCGCGGACACAGACGAGCCGCGGAACGACTCCGTGCACTCGCCGCCCGTGTCAGTCGTCACGATTCCGTTCACGCGCTCTTCGGGCTGGTACTCCGGGTCCGCGTCGCCGCTGTAGGTGGACACGAAGGTGGCGGCGCACGTCTCGGCGTAGTCCGGCGGGCGCCCGTCCCGCGTGCTGCCGCTCACCGTCAGCGTGTACACGGAGTTGGCGTAGCCGTCTGCGTTGCAGTCGTCGCCGACGAAGCCGCCGTTGCCCGACGCCCAGATGTAGATGGAGCCGCGCCCCTTCCGCCCCAGCACGATGCCTGCGCATGGCCCCGGTCGGCGAGGCCGCCCGACCTCCATGACGGCGCCCGTGTCCACCGGGCCCCACGCCGCCAGGTACACGTCCACGTGGTCGCGCTCGTACGACAGCGCCGCCGCCTCCACGGCGTCCCACACCACGTAGCCCAGCATCCGCACGGCGCCCACGCCCGTCCACGGCGCCATGCCCATGCCGCACAGCCCGTTGTGCCAGGGTGGCCGCCACGATGCCGGCCAGCTGGGTGCCGTGGCGCGACCAGGGCACGGGCGTCGGCCGGGGTCGGCGTCCAGCAGGTCCCACGACGCCGCAGGGTCATAGTTCAGGGCGAGGTCAAGGTGGGTCAGTCTGACGCCATCGTCCAGGATGGCGACGCTGACGCCGCCGCCGCGCACGCCCTGCGCCCACAGCCCCGTCACGTTGAGGAACATCCCCTCGCCGGCCCCCAGGTACCACTGGCGCCAGCGCAGAGGGTCCTGCGTCTTCAGGAGGTCGAACGGGGACTTGGCGGGCTTCAGGTCGACATTTCTTCTGTCTCGAGCACGGTCTTTCGCCCCCGCCTGGCCCCCCCGCCCCCGCCCCTCGCCCACGCCGCCTCTCCCTCCCCCGGCCGCGTCCTCCTCGTGGCGGGGGCTCCTCCGGCGCCCCATCTGCCTCTCCGACCACTCCAACTTCGGGTGCCTCAGCCTCGCCTCCTCCTTCCCCCGCTTCCCCCTCAGGTTCTCCCCCCGCAGGAGGAAGACGTTATCGAAGACCCTTCCGACTATGGTCATCCCCAGGTCCTCGGCCACGCGGGGGGCGTCGCCCACATGCTCCCTCCCCAACTGCACTGCCCACACCTCGTCCTCCGCCCGCACACGCGTCGCCACGCTCAGGGTCAAGATCAGCGCTATCACTCTGCCATGTTGACACTTTGCAAGACTCTGGCAGCGTGTCATGACAGTCTTTCTTGCCATTGCTCCTTCGCAACTAGTCTTCGCGACGGTCGATAAAGGAATGCACTTTGTCCTTCTGCCTTTCACTCTCACTCGGCCACATCAAAGCAAAACCGCCGTCGTGTGAGATATAGCAAATCTGCAACGAGCAATATTACAACATTTCTCGCGTGTGTAGTTATGTAACATGGATTCTATTTTTTTCTTTTTTTCTCTCTAAAAAAAAAATGTTTCTTAATTAATTTTTCTTTTCTTTCTCTTCGCCTCAGAACTTCGTATTTCCAAAACACTCCCGCTTTATCCCGGCCGCCGATCGTGTTGTTCTTTCGGAGCAGCGAGAGAGAGAACACAGACAGAACCTTGACAGTATAACAACCGCTCGTGGGCGCTAGATCTCCTGGCGAACGCTGGGCACTCTTCGCCACGCAACAGCTGTTCAAGTTATAAGCGAGGTGCCACATGACCGTCCAACATGTCTGCTTTTCGCAAAACCTCTCGTTTATTTCGTCGGCAAATGGATCGTTTACAGTAGTTGGCTGTCACGTTGATCGTAACGGTTCTAACGGTAAACACCACGAATTTTGGAAAGGTATGGTTACGATTCTCCTAAAACAAAATATGACATTATCATTTTATATCTGTAGTTGCCAAGCGTGCTTTATGCCTCCGATTTTCGGATGCTGCTTCGTGTCATCAAGTGAATTGTGAGACACTCTCCTATGAACATCTAAAGGGTTATATTAATCACAGCCGCTACGAGAGGTATGTCCTGTGTACATCTACATGGGAACTAAGTGACAACAAGACAAACAAAGTTGTTCCTATATTTAGGAAACAGGCTGCGAGTTCGTAAATGGGGCGTTGATAAATGTACCTGTTGAGGGCCCAGGGTACGTACAAATGAGAGAGAGAAAGAGAGAGAGAAAGAGAGAGAGATTGAGAATGAGAAAGAGAAAGAGGAGAAAAATGAGAAAGACTAAGAGAAAGTAAAGTATGATTGAAAAAAAAATAGAAAGAAAGGAGAGAGGAAACAAAGAAAGAATCAATGAGTAGGAACAAAGACTAAAAAGTCTAAAATAAGAGGCTGTCAGGGATGAGACGGAGTGAGGGGAGGGAGGGCAGGGGAGTGAGGGGAGGGCGGTGGAAGAGGGGAGGAATGAAAGGGGGGGAGAAGGAGGGAGGGGAGTGAGGGAGGAAGAGGGGAGGGGAGTGAGGGTGAAGAGGAATGGAGGAGAAAGGGGGGAAAGTGAGGCGGGGAAAGAGAGGAAGAGAGGGGAAAGGAGTGAGAGAGGAGTGAGGGGAGAGGAGTGAGTAAAACCGAAGGAGGAAAACCGAGACAAAGAGGAGTAAGAAACAGAGAGACGACAAGTCAAGGTTTATCAAGGACAGAAAGATAAATAGAAGGAAAGAGAAAGAGCCACAAGACACGAAAAGAAATTGAGGGAAGAGGTTCGTGAATTTCTTAGCCTTTGTTTGTTAAAGATTTTTTTTTACAGTGAAATAAATGTTTTTTCTTGCTTTATTTATGAGATTTCTTTGTTATAGTGATTTATAAGCATTTGTTTGTTTGTTTAGAGGATTCTTATATTAATAGGATTCATTTAAAAATATTTATTTATAGGATTTTTTTGCTACAGAATTTCTTTATTGGAGTTTCTTTGTTATGAAAAATTGTTTGTTAAAAGTAAAGATTATTGACGTATCATCGTAATAAAAGGGATGACAATGATAGTGATAGCGATAATGATAGCAATAATAGTTATAATAATAATGATAATAGTATAATGATAATATTGATGAAGATGATACAATCATCAGCAGGAAATGATAATATTAACAAAGTAATGATGATTATAATTCTCTTTCTTCTTCATTTTCTTCTGTTTTTTTTTTTTTTTTTTTTTTTTTTGTTCTCTCGTTCTCTCTATTTTTCCTTTTATTCTTGCCTCTTATTCTTTTCTCTCTCTTTATTCAACTTCTATACGTCATTTTTTTTTCGTTCCTTTTTTCCTTCTCTTATCCTTTCTTCCTCCTTTTCTTCCTTTCATTCTTTCTTTTCCTTTCTCTCTTTATATTATTTTTTTTCCTGTTTCTTTCTATATTCTTCCATCTTGCATTTCCGTTCCTCTTTTCTCTGTCTTCGCATCGTTTTTACTTTCTTCTTCTTCTTCCTCTTCGTATT
>BOPN01003930.1:87500-92500 GCA_017312705.2 Penaeus japonicus | reverse complement strand
TGTAGTAATAGTAGTAGTAGTTGTTGTTGTTGTAGTAGTAGTAATAGTAGTAGTAGTCGTTGCTGTAGTAGTAGTAGCAGTAGTAGTAGTAGTTGTTGTTTTTGTTGCTGTAGTTGTTGTTGTTGTAGTAATAGTAGTAGTTGTTGTTGTTGTTGTAGTAGTAATAGTAGTAGTAGTCGTTGCTGTAGTAGTAGCAGTAGCAGTAGTAGTTGTTGTTGTTGTTGCTGCTGTAGTAGTAGTAGTTGTTGTTGTAGTAGTAATAGTAGTAGTAGTTGTTGTTGTTGTAGTAGTAGTAGTAGCATTGGTATGGTCCTCATGATTATTATCATTACTGTTGTTGTTATTATTATCATTATCATTATTACCACCATCAGGATTATTGTTATTGATCATTAATATCATCATTATATTATGATCATTAATCATTAATATTATCATTATCATCATCTTCATCATTCACGTTATCATTATCATTATTATGACTATCATCATCATCATCATTATCATTATTTCACCATCAGTATTACTATTACCATCAAATCATCATCAAAATCATAATCATCACCATCATTATCATCATTACCATCATTATCATCATCATTATCTTCTTAACTTCTCATGAATTCCTACCTTGCTTCTTCGTGCCTCTTCTCTTTCTCTCCTCAATTTTTGTTTTCTGCCTCCAACATTCTTCCCTCCTTCTCCTTTCTTCTCTCCTCCTCCCTTTTACCTTCTTCCTCCTCCTTCCCTCCTTCCCTACACTTTCCTCTTTCTATTTTTAAGCATTTCCCTTCTTCCCTGTTCATCCCCTCGCCTCCTTCCCTCCTTTTCCTTCTCCTCTCTTCCCTTCTCCTCTCTTCCCTCCCTTCTCCTTATTCCCTCCCTTCCCCTCCCTTCCTCCTCCCCATCCCCCTCTTCTCCTTAATACCTTCCTCCTTCTCCTCCTGCTCCCTTCCCCCTCCTCCCTCCATCCCCACCCTTCCACCCCTCCACCCCTCTCCACTCATCCCTCCACCCCCACCCCATCCCTTCCTCCCTCCAACCCTACCCCTCCACTCCTCCCTCCATCCCAACTTCTCCACTCCTCCCTCCACCCCACCCCTCCCCTCCTCCCTCCATCCCACCCCTCCTCCCTCCATCCCCACCCCTCCACCCCTCATCCCTCCACCCCTACCACTCCACTCTTCCCTCCATCCCCACCTCTCATCCCCCTCCCCCCACCCTCACCCCTCCCTACGCGATCCACCAAACGTTAAAAAAAAAGAAAAAAGAAAAAAAAATACTGAACCCTATTTCCTCTTTCCAGATTATTCCATCCACCCTTTAAATCTCCGGTCGATGGGCGTCGATACGTGGGTTGTGGGCGGGTGGGCGAGTGGGCGGGTGGGCGGATGGGTTTGTGGGCGGGTGGGCGGATGGGCGGGTAGGCGTATGAGTTTGTGGGCGGGTGGGCGGGCGAAAAAAAAGGGGGGGGAGGGGACGGGTAAGGGAAGAGGAGGGATAAATGAAGGAGATACTGGGGGGGTGACGTAGTGGGCGGGGGAGAGATACGCGTGGGCGGCTAAAGAGTTGTATGTAGACAGGATATTGGGCGGCGTATGGGATATGAGGCAGTAAACGGGTCTCGTATGGGGGGGGTAGGGGGGGGGGTAGGAAATGGGAGGTGGAAAGATACGTGTGGGTAGAAGGGGGAGGGGATAGGGGATGGGGTAGGAGGGGTAGAGGAGAGATGGGGGTTGGTGGGTAGCGGGAAGGGGTAGGAGGGGAGGGGTAGGGAGGCAGGGTTAGAAGGAGAGAAGGGGTAAGAGGGCAGGGAAAGGGGAGGGGAGGGGAGGGGAGGGGGAGAGGCGCAGGGTGGGGGGGGGATAGGAGCGGAAGGGAAAGGAGGAAAAGGAGGATGGAAAGATACAGGGCGGGGGGGGGGGGGGGTATGAAGGGAAGGAGACGACGAAAGGAAGAAGAAGGAAAAGAAAAACTGGATAAGAATAATAACGAAAAGAGGGTAATGATGATGGCGTTTGAAGCGTAGAGAGATAAAGAAGCCGAGGCGTTGATAGGCTATTTCCATATTTATGTTTAGCTTTTCGTCCACAAAATTCAGATAAAATACCCACCCCTCCCCTCAACATAAAAGAAAAAAATAGAAAAAAGAAAAAGAAAACACTCACCTTACCTCTCTCCCATCGCCCTCCATTTTCTTTCACTCGTACCTACAAGCCAAAACAAACTCTCTAAACAAAATCAAAACAAAACGACAACAACAAATCGAGACATAATCAAACAAACAAACCACGACCTCCCCCCCCTTACCCCCCCGAAAAAAACACTCCAAAAATAACCCCGAAAAACGACTTAAATATAAAAAATCCTCACCGTCTGATCAGCTTTCGCCATCCCGCAAACTGAAAATTGGCGCCAATAATGAGGTTGGCGAAGAAAACGCGGGAAACCGAGCTCGTTTCGGGGCCCGAGATGTGTTTATGGAAAGATGGGGGTTTGGGCCAAGATAGGGAAGGAGGGAGAGGAAGGAAAAGGAGGAGGGAGGGAGAGGAGGGAAATGAGAGGAAAGGAGAGAGGGAGAGGAGGGAAATGAGGGGAAAGGAGGAGGGAGGGAGATGAGGGGGAAGGAGGAGAGAGGGAGAGGAGGGAAAGGAGGATAGAGGGAGAGGAGGGAAAGGAGGAGGGAGGGAGAGGAGGGAAAGGAGGAGGGAGGGAGAGGAGAGAAAGGAGGATAGAGGGAGGAAAATGAGAGGGAAGGAGAGAGAGGGGGGGGGTAGAGACTGAAAAGAGAGAGAAAGAGAACGGCAGTTAGGGAAGGAGAGAGAGGGGAAAAATATTAAAAAACAAGAAAGAACGAAACAAAGGTACCAAAAAAAAAGAATTAGAAAAAAAAAGAAAACAAGAAAGAGAGAGAGAAAAGAAAAGAAAAAAATATATACGAAAGAGTGGGATAACAGGAAGAGAAGAGAAGGACGCCAAGAATCCCGGAGGCGCAAGACATTATTTGGCAAGATGGAGAATTTAATCAAGATGTTCCATACCCAGGAAGAGTGTCGGGAGGGAGGGGGTGGGGGAGAGGGAAGAGGGGAGGGGGAGTAGGGAGGGGAAGAGGGGAGAGGGTATAGAAGTTGTGGAGAGGGGAAGGGAGGGGGTGGGGTAGGGGGGTCTTTTGGAGAGGAGAAAGGGGAGAGGAAGAGTGTCGGGAAGAAGGGGGTGGGGAGAGGGGAGGGGAGAGAGTATAGAGGTTGTGGAGAGGGGAAGGGAAGTGGGGGGTGGGGGGCGGGGAGGGGAATATTGACGGGATCTTTGCATCGAGACATTTATTCAACATCTTTTGAATTCTGGCGTTCCTTGTTTATTGTGATATTATCATTATCTTTGGCATTATCTTCGTATTTATCATTACTATCATCATCGTCTCATCATCATCATCATCATTTTCTTTTTTTCCATTTCGTCCTTCTAGTTGTTTAATTTCATTTCTTATAATTGGTTTTACGAACTTTTTTCATTACGTTAAAGGGCGGAGAGAATCGTTTATTGATTTCGTGTTAATTTTTTTTTCTTCTATTTTTTTAATTTAATTGTGATTTCCACAACTCTTGGTGTCATTTGGATCGTCTCTCTCTCTCTCTCTCTCTCTCTCTCTCTCTCTCTCTCTCTCTCTCTCTCTCTCTCCCTCTGTATATATATATATATATATATATATATATATATATGTATATATATATATATATATATATATATATATATATATATATATATATATATATATATATATACATATATATACATACATACATATATATATATATATATATATATATATATATATATAATATATATATATATATATATATATACACACACACACATATATATATATATATATATATATATATATATATATATATATATATATATATATATATATATATATGTATATATATGTACATATATATATATATATATATATATATATATATATATATATATATATATATATATATATATATATATATATATATACATATATATATATATATATATATATATATATATATATATATATATATATATATATATATATATATATATATATATATATATAAATATATATATATATATATATATATATATATATATATATGTACATATATATATATATATATATATATACATATATATATATAAATATATATATATATATATATATATATATATATATATATATATATATATATATATGTACATATATATATATATATATATATATATATATATATATATATATATAGATATATATATATATATATATATATAATAATAATAATAATAATAATAATAATAATAATAAAAAGATAATAATAATAAAAATAAAATATTCTCTCGATAAACAGTCACCATTTTCAACATCCTTTTCATCACATCGTTGCAGATATGCGGTTCGAATGTGACCTGATGCAGCCGAATGACCTGCCAGCGGCTGTCCATGAACACAAGACCAAATGCTGTTACTGCAGACGGTTGATTTCCACTCGAAACTCTCTCTATATATTTAGACGTTCGGTTAATTTGCATATTCATTCCTACACCTTTTTTACTTTTTCAGTTATTTGTGTATAGCTTTATTGGATTTCTCTTTTTTGTGTGTTTTTTATTTTATTTTATTTATTATTCTATTCATTCATTTATTTTCGTTTCTTAGAATGATAATGAATGCAATGGAAGTCGGGACAAACTTTTGTCTTTGATTTTTCTTCTTCGCATTTTGCATATACACTTTTCTTCCTTTGCAATATGCAACACGGAGCAGAAATAGATATCGACCAAAGACAAACACATACAACAAACAACAACCAGACAGACCTAGCAAACAGACAGAAATAAACAACAGAGAGAGACACACAGACATAACAAACATAAACAACAAACACAAACAAAAAAATAACCGAGACACTACCAATAAGCAACAAACAACAGCCAGACCTAGCAACAGA
>BOPN01003930.1:70000-75000 GCA_017312705.2 Penaeus japonicus | reverse complement strand
TTCTGGTCACGCGTTTCCTGCGCTTAACTAAGTCAGCTACGTTTTCCACTATGCTAGGCTTTTGGTGCGAATTGTCAAGTCGGGGATGCTCTGAAATTTCTATTTTCTCTGAAGTCACAAGATTACATTGAATTTCTTCTGTGGTCTTTGTGTCATTCAATGGGTCATTTTCACTCATTTCGCCCCCGCTGTTGGATGCTGAATCCTGATCACCCTCAAAAATACTCTCACCGTTTATTTGTTTGCCAATTTGTTCGTCGCCCACTTCAAAGAGTAAGAAGGATTCAGCTGAATCTGAATCACCTACATCTTGTGGAGATAATGTATCTCCATCCAGATTTTGAGAGTGGTTAGACTCACTGTCGTCATGCAACTTAGCTGAAGACGTCACTGTGTCATTATCCAAGTGATCTAATTGGGTTGAACTACGCCGTCTTGTTACCCTCTGACTGCTCTTCCCTTTATCCTTAGCAACGTCGTGCCCTAGGGAAACATCAGCTGATTCTTTGTCAACGCCTCTATCTTCTTTTGAATTGTTTGCTTTAAAGTCTGACTTTTCAGCTTCACTGGTTGAGCTATCTACCTGACAACTTTGGACAAGACCAAGGTCACATTCTCTTTCAGAAAAGTCTACTGAGCTTGTAACTCCAGAATCTGAGCCATCATTACTGTTAGCTGGTTTCTGAGACTCTGTGAGTCCATCTTCTGATTCGGAGTATTGTAGAGATTTGCCTTTATGTCCATGAGAATCCTCCTGCATAATGCATGCATTGGTGCTGCGTCGAGATCTGTCAGTTTGTCCACTTATAGACACCTTATTTGATTCCTTTTCAGAGACTGTTCTTGCAACATTTGGTAGTACAGAGGGCTCCGTAATATGTCTCCTGTAAATTCTATCCAAAACTAAATTTTTCAGTTGATCCCCGTCTTCTGAATCTTGTCTTGTGATGTCTTCAGAATCTGAGAGATTTTCCATTTGCACTGAGCCAACAGGCATATAATTTCTATGAGAATATTGATTGTTACAACTATCATAAGTATCCTTCATTGATTCATCGGTCTGTTCACTTGCACTTCTGCAGGGTTGACAATTAGGAACAGCACTGGCTATTGGATGTATGGTTTTGGACTTACTTGTATCAGGGGAGCTCAAGCTTGTTTTCTCCAAATGCTTCTCCTTTTGCTCTTTGTCCTTTTCCAATTTTATGGGTGACTTTCTCATTTTCTTTCTTTTCCGTTTTCTTTTCTTTTCTTTTGTTCTTTGAGATTCATCTGAACTGTCACTCGAAATTGTAATCATTTTGCTCATCTTGTAATTTTCGTCATTATCTGTATTACTTTTTATCTGTTTTGATGAAATGTATTCATCTTGATTTATCTCAGTCTTTACACTATCACATTCTTTCTTCTTTAGACTCTCCACTTCCTTCCTTATACTTTTCTTTTTCCTCTTTTTACATTTCAGGTCCCTCTCCTTCTTCCTCTCCTGGTTTTTCTTTGCTATAATTTCATCATTTAATGATGACGGGTCACTAATACTGGTCGGGGAACTTCTACTATGTGACCCAGCTCTGCTACGGTCTCTGCTTCTTGACCTGCTATGTTTACTCTTGTAAGCAGGATCCTCTTGGGCTTTAGAAGCTGATTTGAAATGTTTCACTGTTTCTCTATCTTTGGAGCTCGAACTTGAACTGGAATTGCTGTCTTTACTTCTATGTCTTGACCTGGAATGTGTCCCTCTGGTCCTACTTCTTGACCTGGATCGAGTCCTTCTGCTTCTATGTATTGACCTGGAACAAGTCTCTCTGCTTCTATGTCTTGACCTGAACTGACTCTCTCTGCTTCTGTCTCTTGACTTGGAACATGGTCTTGTGGTCCTACTCCTTGACCTGGATCGAGTCCTTCTACTTGTAAGTCTTGACCAGGATCGAGTCCTTCTACTTGTAAGTCTTGACCTGGATCGAGTCCTTCTATTTCTAAGTCTTGACCTGGATCGAGTCCTTCTGCTTCTTAATCTTGACCTGGAACGAGTCTCTCTGCTTCTATATCTTGACCTGGATCGAGTCCTTCTGATTCTAAGTCTTGACCTGGAACGAGTCCTGCTTCTTAGTCTTGACCTGGAACGAGTCTCTCTGCTTCTATATCTTGACCTGGATCGAGTCCTTCTGCTTCTAAGTCTTGACCTGGAACGAGTCTCTCTGCTTCTATATCTTGACCTGGAACATGTCCCTCTGCTCCTACTTCTTGACCTGGATCGAGACCTTCTGCATCCAAATCTTAACCAGGCACATCTTTCTATGCTCCAACTCCTTGACCTGAATCGAGTTCCTCTGCTACTATATCTTGACCTAGATCGAGTTTCTCTGTTCCTGTGTCTTGACCTTGATCGAGTTTCTCTGTTCCTGTGTCTTGACCTTGATCGAGTTTCTCTGTTCCTGTGTCTTGACCTTGATCGAGTTTCTCTGTTCCTGTGTCTTGACCACGAATGAGTCCTTCTGTTCTTACTCCTTGACCTGGACCAAGAGTCACTGCTTTTATATCTAGACCTGGATCGACTCTCTCTGCCCCTGCTACTTGAACTAGGTCGGCTATTGCTTCTTAAACCTCTTGGCCTGGTTCGATTACCCTTGTTTCTTTCCCTTGATTTGGACTTGCTTTTCCTCAGTCTATCACTTGACAAAGAACTGCTGTTTTTACTTGGATGTCTTGACCTGGATTGGTTGTGCTTACTTCTTACTCTTGACCTAGATCGGTATTTATTTCTTCTTATCTCGTCTCCACTCAGTATATTGTCAGTACTGGAGGTTCTGTTCAAAGACTCATTACTAGGGCTGTAATTTACTAATGTGCATGGATGATGGCTCTCTAAGTCATTTTCTGTTGAATCTAACAATTCAGAGTCGCTAGTTGATGAGAGTTGATGCTTCTTGATTAGCTCTCGCTTATCTTGTTCTGCCTGAGTTGTTTCATATGCTTTCCTAAGTTTTTCATTACCCTGAATTCTCTCCAACAAAGAGCTACATTTATTTTTCTGACTGACTGTATCCTTTGCTTGATGATCCTGATTATGGGCACCGTTTAGGCAGGAATCCACGCATTTTTCAAAATGGTTTCTCCCTATGTCATCTTTATTTCCTCCTACCTTCAGATCAAAATGAGTTTGCAAAATATCACGTTTTATACTATCCATAATGCAAGATGTGCAATTCTTCAAAGAATGTTTTTGGGTCCCCGAATAACTTTTCCCATTTTCAGTGTCCCTGCTTATTCTTTTATCCTCATGTTCTTCCTTGCAGGTACAGGCATCCTTAGAGGTTGGAGTTGAAATCCTTTTCGACCCAACCTTTACCCCAAGTTCCACACTCTTGCTTTTTTTGTCCGTTTTGGGACGAATAATCTGATCTCCCAAATGCTCACAAGATGAAGTACTGGATGAATCTGTCTGTGATTCATCCTCGACTGAATTGGCTTTACTCATCTTCTTGCTACGCCTATCTCTCGAGGCACGTCTGTTTTTACTGAATATGTGCGACTCGGAAAATTCCTTGAGTGCTCTTTCAATTTCCGCTTCAAGTTCCTTCTCCTGTTCGATTTCGTTCCTTAATTCATATAGCTGAGACTTCTTTGGGTCTTTTAGGTATTCCAGATCTGATTTCTCAAGATTATCCTCCTCCTGCCGTACGGGTAATTGCAGGGGCTTTTGAAAGGGCTTTTCTCTCAGGGTAAAGCAGATACGTGATTTGTTGCTCTCTGTATTTTCCTTGTGATTCTCTACTTCTGTTGAGGCTTTAGATAATGGCTTTGTATCGACTTCATTCCAGATTTTTGATGATACCTTATCATCCTTTACTCCTCCGCTTGACTTTATAGTTGTCTTTGTACTAGCTCTTCCTTCTATTAGTTGTTTGGACATTGCTTTGATGTTGATCTTAAAGGCTCTTGCCTTTTTGTCTAAAGTCGATTTAGTTTTCCCCAACGTCTTGTGTTGAGAAAATGCTTGGAAAGCAGGGAGAGGTGCCTTAGCTATTTCTGACAATGTTGTTGCGGACTTGGTTTCCCTTGTCATTTCCTTATTTCCATTTTTTGCTCCAATGTTGTTACAAGAGTTTTCTCTATTGCCTGATGAAACTCCAGAGACCATGGCTGTTTCATCATAAACTGCAGCAAATTTAGTGACTGGAGTTGAATTGTTTGTAATATTCTGGTTAACAGCACGTGTAACTTTCTGGCTTTTCACCCCAACGTTAATTGAGACAGTTGGCCTCTTTTGGCGTTCAAGCATTCCAGTCGTGACAGTTTTAGACATAGTTTCCCTCTTTTTGTCATTACTAGATGAACAATCATTGAGTGGCAACATCACATTACTGTGTGAAGAGTCATCTTTATCATCATCAAAAATTTTTGCAATAGCATTTAGGGACAAACTGTCTTTATGTGGCAACTTTACTGTAAAGTGTGGAAGACAGTTACTTATAACACTTTTGTCCATAGCACTAATCTTTCCATAAGTGTTCTTATGAAGCAACACTGCATTCATGTGGCCAGAGGAGTCACTTTTATCCATACTACTAATCTCTTTGTAAGTGCACTTAAGTGGAAATGTTTCATTGCTGTGGTGAGAGCTGTCACTTTTCTCTGTAGCATCACTCTTCTCGTGGGTGTCTCTAAGTGGCGATTTTACATCCCTTGGCCGAGAAGGGTCAGACTCAAGGGAAGGGAATTCTTTTGAAACATCGCTTACCAGATCTGCGTTTTTATCTTTTGAACATTGCCTTACATCACAGTCAAGTTTGTCTTTATCTTCACCTAGTTTCTGGTCAGAACTTGGTGTACTTCCCTTATTACACATGTTTTGCACATCCAGAACATTGTGGGCTTGCACATTTCCATCATTGCATGTTTGCACATCCCCCTCATTGCATACTTTCTCCATATTTCCACCACTACCCGTTTTCACATTACTCTCACTGCATATTTTTTGCACATCACTACACATTTTC
>BOPN01003930.1:15000-47500 GCA_017312705.2 Penaeus japonicus | reverse complement strand
TCTCTCTCACTCTCTCTATCTATTTATCTCCATCTTTCTATATATATTTGTATATGTCTGAAAGATCGCAACTTCAAGATGTAATCTGACTTATCAATTTTAGAAGCATATTACTGTAGGTTAGTCAGTGTATGGTTTATGTTCTGCTTATAAATGTATTTTCCAAACATAGCAGCTTAAATATTGGTTGTAATTTGTAACGTCTAACAACTCCAAACGATTTCAAACTTTGGAACACACACAAATGCGTGAACATACAAAGAGACACCCATACATACTCTCCTACATATTTTAGTCTACGGTTTGGCTTTTTCACATATTTTCATCTGTTCTATTCAAGGTCAAGTAACTTCTCGATTAACTTTGTATCAAGTCGTATCAATCATGTTTCAAGTTGTGTGGGGGTATTAAAATGTTAAATCACTGCTTACATTACAGATTTGCATAAGCAATTATCATCATTATCTTTACTATCATCACTTTCATTATAATCATTGTCCTTATTATCATCATTATTATTCTTTTCTTTATTGAAAGTAAAAATAAAAGAGAGGAGTGAAATCATAAAACTTTTATTATGAGACACTTCACAGACTGTCTTTGATTAGTACACAGAGTCATATATACATATACATATACATATATACATATATATATACATATATATATATATATATATATATATATATATATATATATATATATATATATATATATATATATATATATATATATATATATATATACATGATTTACATTCAAGGAGAGAGAAAAGAAGTCAGAACACACACATCCTGGCAGAGTTATGAGTAACTTACAAGTTATTATTGTTGTTGTTGTAATGCCTCGTTGAGGTGAGCCCAGTTCAGAATAAATGCATGAGTACATTCGAAGCGATCTATGAGTCTAAGCTTAAGTGTGAATGGAGGAGTGAGCTTAAGCTTGAGATAATTAGCGTGAGTGTGAATAGAGGAGTGTGAAGGAAAAAGCGAAGGTGAAAGAAAGCTTTTCGAGGCGGAGATGAAAAGCTTGAAGCGTGAGTAAGAAGTGTGAAGTTTAGGAAGTTTGGAAAGCTTAAGAAGGGAGGCGGGACTAACGTTGACCTAATAGTAAGCTTAGTGTGAGTGAAAAGCTTGAGAAGGGGAGGTGGATATGATAAATATGAAGCTTAGAGAGCATGAGAAGTTGAACAATTATGAATGCAAAGCTTGAGAAGGGGGCGGGGATGGAGAGTATTATAGTGTGAGAATTCCGGATAATGGAAAGGTTAAGAACGGGGTTAAGACGGGGGTTATAAGTGTGAAGCTTAAGGGAATCTACTTAAAGTGTGAAGCTTGAACACGATCACTGGGACGAGTACGTGAAGCTTGAAACATTTTAGCTTACAAGTGTGAAGCTTGAGGTTATAAATATAATACAAAGGAAGGTAGAAGTATTTCGAAGTTATACAGCTAGTACGACGGTCGAGGAGGGTTGTAAGTATGTAAGTACGTAAGTATATAGTCTTAGGAGAAATACCTTAAACTTGAGGACCACTATCAAGTGTGACGTCTAAAGAGCATTCTTGAAGGACGAGGAAAGATATTCTATAATACACAAAGCACGAGAAAGTGTAACCCCTGGTCGGGTTAACTTGCAAAAGCACGAAGTATGAAAGTTGAGGATTAATATTACTAGATTCAGAAATGGGGCGTTTTCATAGTGGGGTGGGGGGT
Source organism: Penaeus japonicus (assembly GCA_017312705.2). Taxonomy (NCBI): domain Eukaryota; kingdom Metazoa; phylum Arthropoda; class Malacostraca; order Decapoda; family Penaeidae; genus Penaeus; species Penaeus japonicus. The sequence goes on along the minus strand of BOPN01003930.1, from coordinate 45,785 downwards.
TATGGGGAGGTCAGGCACATGGGCTAAGGGAAATGGAGGGGAGGGGGGTTAAAGTGGGAAGCATGTATTATTTACAGCACATCTAAACGGCTTATTTAGGAATGTATAACTGTAAGCGCATTTTTGTTAGCTTTGCGAGATCTTTTGAGATATATATATACTTTTTCTTTATAATTTTTCTAGCGAATAGCACAAGAGGTATTTATATATTTATATATTTTCTTTATTTCGATTTCCAAAGCTTGAAGATAACTATTACAAATGGCGGAATTGGCACAGGTTACGTTCCATCATAGAAAACGGAGTGGCAGAGGTAAAGAAAATGGGATACACAAGTGAATATGTAACTGACAGTCTGTGAGAAATATTCATGATAAGGACATTATAAGATATTCTGGTACAAGTTATGACAAAATTGCATTTATCAATAACAAGTAATATTTAAAGAAGCTGTTGCACCACACACTGTAAAGCATCTTAAATATATATACACACATATACATACATTTATATATCTATATATCATCATCCATGACCACAATATTTGAATCGTTTATGATATATAACAAAAAAAAAAAGTCATTTTATATACAGGTACCATCAAAACACATCTGCCGCAGTAGACACGTGCTTAAATATATTGTAAAAGTTACATACTACAATCAATTCTTCGCTACATTTCAGATATTAATGTATATCATATATATAGTTTTGTTTATATGGAAGACATCGGTTGCATAAACCTGGAAGATATCAAAAAGGCGTTTATCACACTTGGAAGACTCGGTTCAGAAGGTCGAAAATAGTAGACATCTATCATGGCGAATCGACCTTATTATATCCTCTGATATAAGAAGTCGAAGAGGTAAGATTTTTTTTCTGTTTTCGAAAACAAATGGATGAACAAACACGGCGGAAGACACGGGGAAAGGAAGACACCGTTGATAATTACGAGAACAGGCAACAGAGAGATTGTTATATATCTATATTTATATAGAATTGCGTTACCTCATGGAAGTTCTGTCTAAACCCGTGTTGCTCCAAACCTTATTTACGGTAATCTCATCTTCACAGCTGAAAGAGAATGAGTGGAAGACAATGAAATGAAAAACGAGCAAGAGAGAGAGTACACGAGAGCATTGTCATGAGACATTTGTGATATATATATTTTTTCCGCATAGCTTTACTTAAATAAGATAGAGATCCTGAACAAGAGGTGGAGGTTTCTGCTGCGTACGCACGGTATGACTTCCTGTTTGTCGTTTTTCGGTGAACTGGGCGCTCGTCGACTCCAAGGGCTGCTGTACCGGGTTGTATGTGGGAAGATCTGTTTCCTCCTCGTCCTCACTCTCCTTAATTCCGAAGTCCCACCTTCGTTTCCCGTTTTCTGTCTTCGCAGCGTTTTCTTTTTCACGACGATCTCCGTTTTCTTTTTCTTCCTCCTCGTTTTCTTCGGCCTCGCGTTTTCTGCGCTTAGGAAGGGTGCTGGTGGTCTCTATGCACAGGACGATAAGGCGATTGTCGCATGCAATCTTCTTCTGGTCAAGAAGTTGCAGGCTGTTGAGGGAGGAAGCCATGGCGAAGGCGCTGGACGATGCCGAAGACCAAGAGTTGCAGTTGAGGTTGTAGGCAGTCTCGCCGTACTTGTTGGCACCGCCGTAGATGGTCACGGCCCCAAAAAGGGGGTGATGGTGTTGAGGGAAGGTAGGGAAGGTGGAGGTAAAAGGGAGTGTGGGAGTGGGGGGGAGGAAGGAGGGAGAAGGAGGAAGAGAGGAGGTGGGGAGAATTGGGGAGGAAGGAGGGAGAAGGAGGGAGAGAGAAGGTGGGGAGAGTTGAGGAGAAAGGAGGAAGAGAGGAGGTGGGGAGGGATGGGAAGGAACGAGGGAGAGAGAAGGTGGGAGAGTTGGGGAGAAAGGAGGAACGATGAGAGAGAGAAGGTGGGGAAGGTTGGGGAAGAAGGAGGGAAAGGGAGAGTAAGGGAGGTTGGGGAGTTTGGAGGGAGAGAGAAGGTGGGGGAGGTTTAGAGAGGTAGAAGAGGCATAGAGGGAGGATAAGGGTAGAGACGAGTGGCAGGTGGAAGGGGTAGGGGAGAAGGGGGGGAGATGGTAGAAGGTAAGGAAGTGAGGGGAAGTAAGGAGAATGAGATAATTGATGGGAATTGAAGGGAGGTGAGAAGGGGATGAGGGAATGGAAGGGAGGGAAATAAATAAAAGTAATTAGTATTCCTTCGTCAATTTGCAAATGCCAGTTACTTATACAAGTACTAACAGAAATGTGAAAGTTCGTTAACAGAGGAATATAATATGGTTAAAGACGAAAAAATGTTAGCGATATTTATAGCAACGGTAAGACAGAAGATGTAAAACTAATAGATAACCTAATGGAGAAATAACTCGTGATAAACGGTTAAAGATAAAAACAGACTAGATACACAACGATAAAAACATAAAGGAAGATGATCGCACACACACACATACATACACGCACACACACTCACACACACACACACACACATACACGCACACACACTCACACACACACACACACACACACACACGCACACATACACGCACACACACTCACACACACACACACATACAAGCACACACATAGTCACACACACACACACACGCGCGCACAAACACACACACACACACACACACACACACACATACATGCACACACATAGTCACACACACACACACACACACACACACACACACGCGCATAAACACACACACACACACGCGCACACACACACACACACACACACATAGTCACACACACGCACGCACACACACACACACACACACACACACACTTACCTCCCTCTTAACCAAATAAACGATTAAATTAGGCCTACCAAGCATTAAAACTGACTTATCAAACAAAATGCTCAACTTATAAAGCATTAAAACTGACTTCTCAAGCATTAATTAACACTGACATAACAAGCGCAACGTCTGACTTCTCGAGCATTAATGAACATTGACATTACAAGCGTAACGACTGACTTCTCAAGCATTACTTAACACCGACTCACCAAGCACTGTCCCTCAACACGTCTCTGCCATCGAAGGAGTAGATCCGGGGCTTCTCAAGGAACTGACCTCCATGACCTGCCATGACGTCCCTCCATGACCCTAAAACTAGGTCACCCTGGGGGGAGAAGAGGGGGAGGAGGAGGAGGGGGTGAGTGGGGTGAGTTTTTGTTTTTGTTAGGATTTTTAGGTGTTTGTGGTTGTTTCTGTGTGTGTGTGTGTGTGTGTGTGTGTGTGTGTGTGTGTGTGTGTGTGTGTGTGTGTGTGTGCGTGTGTGTGTGTGTGTGTGTATGTGTATGTGTATGTGTATATGTATGTGCACGTGAATGTGCATGTGTAGGTGTATGTAAAGAATAAAAAATATCTTTATCAGCAAGTATCTCAAACACCACTTAATGAATGAACGTAGAACCAGTGCACGTGATACACACCATAACCTCATATCAAAGGCAGATACATAATCAACCGTCACCCAAATCTCCCAACCTATATATCAGACAAGAACAAGAGACAGATAACAGCTCGAGGTCGAAGTCACACTCGAGAGCTAGCCTTATCACACTAGACTGCACCCTCAGCACACTCCTACTTACCCTAAGGTTGACAATCGGCTGTTCTCGGTCGGCAAAACGAACCAAAGATGCAACGTCGTGCCTTTGGCCCGATAGCAGCGCCCTGTCGAGAGATGAAGGCTCGGTTACACATCCAATACCTTCGGCGGAGAAATCTGAATACATTTTATTTTATTTTTATTTTTATTTTTTTTCTGGGGGGGGGGGTTACGATAATAATTTCGGTGTATTAATGGATATGCTGATAGGTTTAGACTACTGATACCTCCGTGTGTCTTAATGGTCGGTTACACTTCCAATACCTTCGGCGGAGAAATCTGAATACATTTTATACTTTTTTTTTAATCTAAGGGAGGGGGGGGGGGTAAATGTTGTTTACGATAATAATTTCGGTATACCAATGGAAATGTTGATAGTCTTAGACTAACTGATACCTTCGTGTGATACCTGAAGGTTTTGAAGTTTGAATACATTTTAGTTTGTCGAATGATAAAGATATATAAAGGGAGGAGAGAGTGAGTCTTAATGGTCGGTTACACATCCTATACCTTTGTCGATGTTCTGAAATCGGAATACATTTTATACATTTTATAAATAATATTGAGGCTTTTCTTTCTAAATACATTTTATAATTGATGTTTGGAATAATGATGTTGGGTGTAAAAGTGGCAAGTCTGACCACATTTGATAATAATTTCACTTCTATTGGTATGTAACGGCCTTGTTATCTGTTTATCACCATATGTGCGATACAGAGGCATTCTTAACAATACGGAGCTGTACTAAGACACAAAGGAACATTCTTACGACATCAAAAGTTCCCCACTGCTTATTCATTTATCTATTTTCCTTTTTTACACTACCTACCCTCCATACTCCCTCCCCCCACGCCCATCGCAAACAAATCATCAAAACAAACAAACTAACCTCAACAAAACCACCCTCTTACCCCCCTCCCCCCCCCTCCCTCCCTCCCTCCCTTCAAAAAAAGAAGATAAATACCCCCCCTCACCCCACCCACAAACCCACACACCCACACACAAAGTAAACAAACAGACAAACAAACAAATCAAACAAACCCATCCTGCCGACCGCCCTTTCTCACCTGAAAGTCCCACGCAAGCCAGCGCTCCTAGTTTAAGGCTGTTGACAGGCACGTAGTCCGGCGAGGCCACACGTGGAAGCCACTGCCAGGCCTGCTGAGGGCAAGGAGTGAGCCATGGAGGAGGATAAGGAGGGTGAGTGAGTGTGGAGGCTGAGGGAAGAAGGGAGGGAGGGAGGAAGGGAGGGGGAGAGGGGGGGAGAGGGGAGGGAGGGAGGCTGAGAGAGGGGAGGGGGGGATGGAGGGGAGAGGGGAGGGGAGGGGGAGGAAGGGAGGGGGGAGGCTGAGAGAGAGGGAGAGAGGGAGGGAGGGAGAAGGAGGGTGAGTGAGTGTGGAGGCTGGGAGAGGGGGAGAGGAGAGGGTGGGAGAGAGAGGGGAGGAGGGAGGGGAGGGAGGGGGAGGGAATGAGCTGAGAGAGGGAGGCTGAGAGAGGGAAGGGGGAGGGAGGGGAGGGAGATGGAGGGGGAGGGAGGGAGAAAAGGAAGAAGGGAGGTGGGAGGGAGAAACGAGTGAGTTAGAGAGAAAGAGAAAGAGAGAGAGAAGAGGAAGAAAAGGAAGGAGAGAGAGAGAGAAAACAAGAAAGAGTTTGACTAGAGGAAAATGATGGAAAAGGAAAAACAGAAGGATATGAAGAGAAAGGAACAGAGAAAGGAAGAAGAAAAGGTAAGAGAAACAGAGAAAAAAAAAGAGATCGAGAGAAAACGAGAAAGAGAAAGAGAGACAGAAAGCAATATGGATAAATACACAAATACAGATAGATAGAGGAAGTTAAAATCCCTATAAAGTTGACAATGCCGAAAGCTCATCATGCACCCCCCCCTTCCCCTCCCCCCCAAAAAAATCCTCCAGAGAAACAAGATAACAAAAACAAAAAAACATACAAACAAACAAAGAAAGCAGACACAGCAAGACGAAAGACAAAACAGAAACTAATAATCCTTCTTTTAATCCTTACCTCCTTCGTATTCCATTCGTTATCCTGCAAAAATACAGAAAATGACGTAACAATTAATCTCACAAGCGTCAAAAGTTAAATTAGAAGAAGAAATTGTTGGCTAATGATGTCTGAGAAGCTATAATAATTCTAACACTAATGATAATAAAGCTGATAATAATAATGATAAAATAAAGATGGTAAATGGATAAAAGTGATAATAACAATGACAAAATTAGGATGGTAATGGATAATGATTGTGTTCATAGTAATGGTGATGATGATTAGGAAAATAAAAACGATAATGAGAATCATGATGATAATGATAATCATAGTAAACTAACCATAATAATGATAACAATAATGATAAAATGATAATTATAAGGGATAGTAATTATATTCATAAGAATAATGATAAAAATAAATAAAAATAATTTCAATAATGATAATGATAACAAAAGCAACAATAATAATGATAATGATAATAATAATGATGATATTGATAATGAAATTATAATAATGATAACAATACTACTAATATTACTAATACTAATAACATTACTAATAATATTAATACTACAAATACTAATACTACAAATACTAATACTAATGCTACAGTACTAATACTACTACTAATAACACTGATATAATAAATAAATACAGATAAAGAAAGGTAAAGAAAAAAATATATAATTATCCAGCCTATCCAGTGCCAGCCTATAGTCTACGGTAGAAATACCAGCATTTTACTTAACAAATGCTAACAATAAGTGCCAAAAGCATCTTTGAAAAGAACACACACACGTATGTATAACACTATAGCGCCCCGAAAAGCATTAATTATCTTAATTATCATCTAAGTCACACGTACATCTAGCTTCTTAAACGCGAATAAGCGAAATATTAGCGGAAAGGGAGATGGGAGATATGGAGAATAAAAGGAGTAATTGGAGAAATATACGAAAATGTGTATAGGGAGAGACTGATATTTTTTTTTTTTTTTTTTTTTTTAAGAGAGAGAGAGAAATATAGAAAGAAAGGAAGATAAAAAGAAGGTATCAAAAGGTGAGTAGATGAGTAGACAGTCAGGTAGATAGATAAGTAGATAAGTATAAAATTTGGAATATATTTGTAAATAATTTTTTTTTTTCTATATCTACTCTTACCTCAACGTCAGTAGTCATCGGCTCCCCCCTCTGTGAATAAATTAACGTATAAATAAACAGATAAAAGAAGTAAATAAAGAAATTGATAAAAGGTTGTGGGAAAGAAAAAGAAAAAAGAAAAATCACTATTTCACAGAAATGAAAAATCATCTTTTTTTGTTTTTTGTCTCTTAGTAAATTTCGTGTGTGTGTGTGTGTGTGTGTGTGTGTGTGTGTGTGTGTGTGTGTGTGTGTGTGTGTGTGTGTGTGTGTGTGTGTGTGTGTGTGTGTGTGTGTGTGTGTGTGTGTGTGTGTTTGTGTGTGTGTGTGTGTGTGAATGTGAAAGTGAGTGTGAGTGTGAGTGTGAGTGTGAGTGTAAGTGTAAGTGTGAGCGTGAATGTGAGTGTGAATGTGAATATGTGTATGTATGTGTATATGTACGTGTATGAATACGTATCTAAAAAGTATACTTACATGCGTATGTACGTGCATGTACGTGTGTACGTAAGCATCTCATCATGGCACTAATCTCGCCCCTTATCCCTTATTTCTCACCCTATCACCCTTTCCCGCCTTTCATTATCCCCCTTATCCTTAACACTAATCCTTCTCCCTTCTCCCCTTAACCCTTTTTCTGTGTGTCGTTTATCCTTCGTTATCCTTCTCTTTGTTTTTGTACTCATGTTTGGTTCTTGTTTGTTTGGTTGTTTGTATTTTTGGTTGTCGTTTTCTCTATCTCTTTCTTTCTTTCTTTCAGTTTGGATGTAACTGTTTTCTCTGTTTCTATTTCTATCTAAATTCTTTTTGTCTGTGTCTGTATCTTTCTTTGTCTCTGTTTCTCTCCCTATCTCTATCTCCATTTCTTTTTCTGTCTGTCTGTCTGTCTGTCTGTGTCTGTGTCTGTGTTTGTGTTTGTGTCTGTATCTGCCTTTGTCTTTGCCTCCGTCTCTGTTTCTATCGCTTTCTCTATCTCCAATTCTTTCTGTGCCTCTGTCTATGTCTGTCTGTCTGTGTCTATATCTATATCTATATCTATATCTATATCTATATCTATATCTGTATCTGCTTCTATCCCTATCTTCATTTCTTTCTCTGCCTCTGTCTGTCTGCCTTTCTGTCTGTCTGTATCTGTCTTTGTCTTTGTATCTGTCTCTGTTTCTATCTCTATCTCAATTTCTTTCTCTGCCTCTGTCTGTCTTTATATCTGTTTGCCTGTCTGTGTGTCTGTCTGTCTGTCTTTCTTTCCCTCCTCCACTCACTAACTCACCTACCTATCCAGCCTCATCCACTCATTCACCCACTCTCATCAAATCACCCACGTATTCACCTACCCATCCTCATCCACATACCTACCCCTCACTCACTCACTCACTCACCGACCTTTATCCACTCACCCACCCACCAACCTGCCCTCCCACCACCATCCCCCCCCCTCACTCACTCACTCCCCTTCATCCACCCACCCACCCACTACACACAACCCCTCCCCCTCTCACTCACCCACTTACCCCAACCCCCAACCCCCACCCACTCACCCATCCACACACCACCTCTCCCCCCTCACTCACCCACTTACCCCACCCAGCCACCCACCCACCCAGCCACCCCTTCCCTCCTCACTCACCCACCACACACCACTCCTTCCCCCCTCACTCACCCACCCACCCCCTTACCCTCCCTTACCCCACCCAGCCACCCACTTACCCACTCCCCCCCCACCCTCACTCACCCACCCTCCCCTCACTTCCTCATACTCACCCAAGCTCTGCCCGTGCTGAGATCAGTAGCCAGTTCCTCAGGCAATGTTTCCACGTTGGGGTTCATGGGCGTGGGCGTCGGGCGTAGGGGCGTGTTGGCAATCTGAGGCGTCAGCATCTCGCCAAACTGACAAGAGAAAGAAAGAAAGAAATGAATGAATGAATAATTTTTGAAACATGTATGTATGTATGTTTGTTTATCTGACCAAGTGTGTACTTTGTTATGTATATTCATACGGATTTATATTTCACATTTATGTAAATGTATATCTATATCTATATATCTGTCTATCTATCTATCTATCTACATATCTATCTATCTGCCTATCTATCTATCTATCTACATGCATGTGCATAAATATGTATCTATGTATCTATATGTATGTGCATACATATCTATCTATATATCTATCTATATATCTATCTATCTGTATTTGCATAAATATCTCTCCATTTATACATTATCTATCTATCATTATATATATGTATATGTATGTTTATATATATGTATATATATATATATATATATATATATATATATATATATATATATGTATGTATATATATAGATAGATAGATATAGATTAATATACATACACAACACGTCCAATTCTTAGATTATTAGATTTTAATTCTTAGATCATAGATTCTAATCCTTAGATCTTAAATTCTAATACATCCATCATAGTCAGATTCTAACGACATTGCCATTGCAAGAGCAAGTATGGCATAACGACGCCACCGTGATAAAACCTCACCATACTGGCGCCGCCCACAATACTCACGGCAACTTCCCTCCAGCCGCGAGCCGCCCTCAGGAACAATGAATCGTCGTCCAGAACATAGGCAAGGGCGCCGGGGTGTGGCGGCCCACTCCTGGAGGGAGGGAGAGGGGAGGAGAGGAGCAAGGGAGGGAGGGAGGGAGAGGGGAGGGGAGGGAGGGAGGGAGGGAGGGAGGGGTAAAGGTGGGTGGGTGGGCGGGAGGGGGAGAGGTGGAATGGAGGGGGAGAGGTAGGTGGGTGGGTGGGTGGGTGGGTGGGTAGGAGGGTGGGTGGATGGATGGGAAGGAGGGAGGGAAGAAGGGTGAGAAGGAGGAAGGGAGGGAGGGAGGGAGGAAGGTAATAAGGCTGAAAGGGAGGGAGGAACATAAGGGAAAGGGGATTGGAGGGAAGAGGGAAGAATGAAGAAGGAAGGGAAAAAAGGGAAGGAGAAGGGGAGGGAGTGCAGTTAGGAGGAAGGGAGGAAAGATTAAGAAGAAAAACAGTGAGGAAGGAAGAGAGAGAGGAAGCAGTAGAAGAGTGGGGAAAAAGGGAATGGGAGGAGAGGAGAGGAGAGAGAGAGAAAAAAAGGAAGAGAGAAAAGGAAAGAGAAAGGGCTTATTCACCTACGCGTCGCATTTGCGTTTTTCTGTGATTACCGGATAAAGGGAATCAGCCAGCCGGATAAACGAACCGAATAGAGAGAGAGAGGCGATAATAAGGGAAGAGGAGAGGAGTGTGTGTGTGTGCGTGTGCGTGTATATGTGTATGTACATGTTTACGCGTACGTGTACGTGTACAGTATATGCACGTGTATATACTTATCTATTTGTATATATGTCTATGTCTACATCTGCATCTGTATCTACACCTCTATCTGTATCTATTTCAGCCCAGCACCAGCTACTAAAAGGGGGGGGGGGTGAAATAGGTTACCAAAAATTGTATTAATCACAGTTTGAATTCATTTCAGATTGCATAATAAAGCTATAATCTTTTTTTTATTATTATTATCTGATCACGTGTTTTATTCATTACAACGTCTCAGTGATATCACTGTGTTGTTTGTTTATTTACCGTTGTACAGGCAATTCTATGTACTTTACTTTAATCATCTGCATATTCTCTATAAATCTCTCTATATTTTTTAATTCGTGTTCATATAGATTTATTAGTAAATAAAAACAAAACAAGGCAACTCATACAAGACCATCAACGTGTTGTTCGGGTTATCTTTACAACTTTACCTAATATTTAATTCGCTTATTATCATGTTCCAACGAACTGGAAACAATCTATAGTACATAGATAGTGAAATAAAAACTTCCTTACCTGAAGCATAGAAGCTCGAGAAGTGAATCGAAGAATGGAAGCAGAATTAATGCCGACGCCAACGTTCGAAGTCGGAGGGAAGGAATCGAACACGGTGTCGTGAGGCAATGGAGATCCTAAGCGGGGAAAGAATTTATGTATTAAACATTGAGCATTTCAGTTTAATCGTAATAGAATATGTATATATGTGTATATATGTACATATATACACATATTGGAAGAGAGAGAGAGAGAGAGAGAGAGAGAGAGAGAGAGAGAGAGAGAGAGAGAGAGAGAGAGAGAGAGAGAGAGAGAGAGAGAGAGAGAGAGAGAAGAGAGAGAGAGAGAGAGAGAGAGAGAGAGAGAGAGAGAGAGAGAGAGAGAGAGAGAGAGAGAGAGAGAGAGAGAGAGAGAGAGAGAGAGAGAGAGAGAGAGAGAGAGAGAGAGAGAGAGAGAGAGAGAGAGAGAGAGAGAGAGAGAGTGTGAGTAAGAGAAGAGTGAGAGAATCATTGTGAAATAGGAAATAGCAGATAAGAAAAAAGACAGATAGATATACTAATAACTATATGATTAGATTAACAGTTGGATAAATAGATATATTGAAAAACAGATAGATACATATAAAGACAGATAAATAAATTGATAGCAAGATAGACAAACAGACTTAGATCTGCAAATACCACTTTCAGTCAATCAGAAAGTATGCAGATGCAAAGGCAAACTGCTCGGAATGCTGGACTATGATATTGCAAATTGCTTGCAAGCTTCCATAATGCTTACTGATGCCTTTGATTTTTTTTAAAGGAGGCATTGAATGTAAGTGGTTTTGTATGGCGTGTGTGTGTGTGTGTGTGTGTGTGTGTTTCCTTGCATAGTAATATTCTAACCTGCCTTTTAAATAGAAGAGAAAAACATGAATTATCAGCAAAAGATTTGAACAAATTAATTCAGTTTCACTTCACACTTTCCCTCTTACTCCCACCCTCCCTCTCCCTCTCCCACTCCCCCCACCACTCACACTCCCACTCCCTCCCTCCCTCCGTCTCCCTGCTTACCAAAGCCATATTTCTTGGGAAGGAAAGCCGGCGACCCTGGAATTCCGGGCGGTCCGCGGGGGCCCTAAAAAGTAGTAAAAAATGAAACTCAATTAGTTATCAATTTGGAGATTTAATTGACATGGTTAATTTTTAGGGTTATTCATTGGGGATATTTTCATTAACGCATGATTAATTATCAGTGTTAAATGCTATTTGATGCTTTTATCATGCTGTTTTTTTATGAAAGATGTCTTGTCACATTATAGAAGTTTTTTTTTTCATATTACAAAACATAAATTCAGGTTTATTTTGTATTCATGTTTAGATTTATCCGTACATGAGCCTCCTACTATGTAAGAATTCATGTATATACAATAGGCTCCTTTACAGTGTACATATATAAAGAAACTTATATTAAAATTACATCGTACATATCATTCTTTAGCGTAGATACAGTCTTATGCAATATCTACTTTACAAACAAAATTGCATGGATATGTTGCAAACCTATTCTTATCGACAGATTCCCTTATTAATAAATTTGTGAAAATATTACGTAATGAGTAAGTGTATACATAAGCTCCCTTAAGAATTAATTTGCACAAAAGCTCCCTTATTGAATTAATTTACATCTCCCTCATTAGCTATACTAATACAAATCTCCCTCATAAATAGATTTGTAAATACACTCCCTTACAAATACTCTTTTTTCATACATCTAGAGCAAAACTAGAAAAAAAAATAAAGGAATATCCATCCATCCATCCTTATCTATGGCTTCCATCCATCCCTATCTATGGTTTCCATCCATCCTTATATATGGTTTCCATCCATCCCTATCTATGGGTTCCATCCATCCTTATCTATGGTTTCCATCCATCCTTATCTATGGTTTCCATCCATCCATCCTTATCTATGGCTTCCATCCATATCTATGGTTTCCATCCATCCTTATATATGGTTTCCATCCATCCCTATCTATGGGTTCCATCCATCCTTATCTATGGTTTCCATCCATCCTTATCTATGGTTTCCATCCATCCATCCGTATCTATGGTTTCCATCCATCCGTATCTATGGTTTCCATACATCCATATCTATGGTTTTCATACATCCCTATCTATGGTTTCCATCCATTCCTATCTATGGTTTTCATCCATCCCTATCTATGGTTTCCATCCACCCCTATCTATGGTTTCCATACATATCTATGGTTTCCATCCATCCTTATATATGGTTTCCATCCATCCCTATCTATGGGTTCCATCCATCCTTATCTATGGTTTCCATCCATCCTTATCTATGGTTTCCATCCATCCCTATCTATGGTTTCCATCCATCCCTATCTATGGTTTCCATCCATCCCTATCTATGGTTTCCATCCATCCCTATCTATGGTTTCCATCCATCCTTATATATGGTTTCCTCCCATTCCTATCTAAGGTTTCCATCCATCCCTATCTATGGTTTCCACCCATTCCTACGTACGGGTGGGCCGATGGGTCCTGGCACGGGGATATATTCAGTCTTATCTGCCGTCTGGGTGGGGATGCCGGGGGGTCCAGGGGGTCCTTCTGATCCTGCGGGTCCTGGGGGTCCGGGGGGGCCTGGGGGTCCGGGAGGTCCAGGGGGTCCCATGGATGAGGAGCTGCCGCCCATGTTTTCCTCGAGGTCGAAGCGGCTCTGACCCGGTCGTGGGCGTGGGCGGGCCTGTGGGGAGGGAGGGAGGTAAGGAAGAAGGGAAGGGGGGAGGAGGGTAATGAAGGAGGGGGGAGGGAGGAGGAAGAAAGGAGAGGAGAGGAGGAGGGAAGGAAGGGAGAAGGGTGGAAAAAGGGGAAAGGAAGAAGACAAAAGAGACAAATTGAATAAAAAAAAGAATACAGTAAGGAAATGAATAAAAAATATGAGGAATTAGGAAGGAAAAGAAGAGGAGAGGATGAAAAGGAAGAAAGAAAAAGATCAAGATTAAGAAATTAAGAGATTCAGAAAAAAATATAAATATGATTATACTCAGCATCACAATAATGATTATGTGGTTTATTAATGCCTCATATATATCACCATCACTCACTATAGCACCATAAATAATCACCATCAAATCAACCATTAACCAACACACCATACAGTCACTATCAAATCAACCACTCACCAACTTCAATTTTCTATCCGATAACTCTATTTCACTTCTACACCATAAATGTTCACTATAAATAATCGTTACAAACGTTCTCACCATAACACCATCAAAACCACCATCCTCTGGTCACCACAACACCATCAAAACCACCGTCCTCTACTCACCACAACACCATAAACACCACCATAGCTGTACGTAGCTCCCCTGCCCATACCCCCTACGCCAGGGCCGGGGGGGCCGGGGGGTCCACGCTCCCCCTTCTCTCCCTTGATGCCTGTGACGTCATAGTTGTAGGTCGTGTCACGTCCTGTTTCGAAGGGACCTGCGGGAAGGGGTTGGGGTTGTGAGTAACGTTATTGTTGTTATTTTTATGTGTTGTTGTAATTATTGTTAGTGGTATTGTTAGTATTTTCTTTATTGTTGTTGTTATTGTTATAATTGTTATTGTTATTGTTATTGTTATTATTGTTATTGTTATTAAGATTATCATTATTGTTATTACTATTATTATTATGATCATTACTATTATTATTATCCTCATTACTATTAATATTATTACTATCATTGTGATTGCTATGATTAACATTTTTGTTGTTGTTGTCTTTGTTAATGTTATTGAGACTAAAGTTATCATTGTCATTACTAACCAACCTATTAACCACCTCCCACTACAAAGCCGTCTCACCTGTCGCGATCTGACTGCCTGGGGGTCCGGGGAGGCCAGGGGGTCCGGGGGGTCCTGCGGCCCCTCGCTTGCCCGCCTGACCGTCCAGTCCGCGGTCGCCCTTTTGGCCCTGGGGGGAAGGGGTGGATGAGGTGGAGAGAGTGGAAGGGGTTGGTGGGGGTGGATACAGGTGGATGGGGGGGGGTTGAGGTGGATGGGGGGGTTGAGGTGGATGAGGGTGGTTGAGGTGGATGGGGTTGGTTGAGGTGGATGGGGGTGGTTGGGGGTGGATGGGGTGGATGGGGGTGGATGGGGGGGTTGAGGTGTATGGGGTTGGTTGAGGTGGATGGGGGGGGGTTGAGGTGGATGGGGGTGGACAGGGCGGATGGGCGTGGATGGGTGGATATAAGGTGGATAGGAGTGAATAGGGTGGAGAAGGTTAGTGTTGGTGGATAGGAGTAAATGTTGATGAAAAGAAATGAATAGAATGAATAGGGATGAATAATGATAAATAGAATGAATGTTGGTAGATCGGCTGAATACAGAAAGTGATGAATAGTGATGAATGTTGATGAAAAAGCGATGAAAAGACAACACTATCAATATCAACATCAACATCACAGCAACAGGAATTCCCTTTATCTTGCAGTCTGTTAATTATCCATGATTTGGTTTCTCTTTATCTTAACTATTTGTATCGTTATTACTATATACATTATCTATATCATGTCATCTATCTATCAATCTATCTATCTATATATATGTATATATATACATATACATATATATATATATATATATATATATATATATATATATATATATTATATCGATACTTATTTAACCGTCACCCCCAAAAAAACAAAAATTAAAAAAAAATAATTATGATAAATAAATAAATAAAAAAAGAAGAAAGAAAGAAAAAATAACCTTATCTTGACTTCGATAATTAATTCATCATTCACCATCACCCCCACCCACCAAAAAAGTACATACATATATATATATATATATATATATATATATATATATATATATATATATATATATATATATATAGACATATATATAACTTACCTTGACTTCGATAACAGTTCCGTTGCTGAGAATGACAGGCCCTGGTGACCCGGGTTCGCCTTTTTGACCTGATTTGCCTCGAGGTCCTACGGGGCCCTCTTCTCCTGGCTCACCCTGGGGGAGGGGGGGAGGGGGGGATGGAAGGGAAAGAGGAAAAGGAAAGAGGGAAGGAAGGGGGAGAATACAGGAAGGGAAGTGAGGGAAAGAGGGCGAAGGGAAGGGAGGAAGATAGGAAGGGAAGAAAAAGGAGAAAAAAGAAGGGAAGAAGAGAAGGAGGAAAGAGGAGGGAGGAAGAAGGGGAAGAAAGGGATAAAGGGAAGGAAGGAGTAAAATGTAGAAGGAGAAGGAATTAGGAGGGAAGAGAAGATAAAAGAAAAAGGAAAGGGAGAAAGAAGAGAAAGGAGAAAGAAAAGATGAGGAAGAAAGAGAGGGAGATAAGAAAACAGATGAATAACAAGTGAATAAGCCAATTGAATGAACGAGAAATCTAGTGAACAATCAATCATTAATACATATCTATAAACCATATGACACTGAAGTATACATATCCATACACTTACAAAAACTACAACTTAAATAACCAACCACAATTATACCCCTATTCCCACCTCCCCTCCCCCTTCCCCCTCCCCCACCTTCCCACTACCCCCCTTCATTCTTAATCAATTCCTGATTTGTAAATTAGTATAATTCTTAATCACCAAGTAATACACAACCATACACTTACATGACCACAACCTCTATAGCCACCATTCCCATGAGAACCCCTACCTCCCCCCCCTCCACACCCACACTTCCCCCTCCCTCCCACACCTCCCTCCCCCACCCCCTCCCTCTCAACACCCACCCTCCCCTCTCCCAAACCCACAATTCCCCCACACCTTTCCAACATCCACCCTCCCACCCTCCCACACCTCCTCCCTTCCCCCGTCCCACACCCACAATCCCACACCCACACCTCCCCCCCTCTCACACCCACACCTCCCTACACCTCCCCCCTCCCACCACCCTTACTCCTTACAATAGATCCTGGGAGGCCGGGGTGTCCTGGCGGTCCTACGGGTCCGATGCGGCCTTCCTCGCCCTTGAATCCTCGAGGTCCTGGCGCCCCTGGGATGCCGTCCTTTCCCTTCGGCAGGATGACTTCGATGCGCTCGGCGACTGCGGAGGGGTGGGGGTGGAGGTGGGGTAGGAGGTGGTAGGAGGTGGGAGTGGGGTGGAGTGGGGGTAGGTGGTGGGGTAGGAGGAGGGTGTAGGTGGTGGGGTAGGAGGGGGTAGGTGGTGGGTGGGGTAAGAGGAGGGTGGGATGGAGGTCGGGTAGGAGGAGGGATGGGGTAGGAGTGGGGTGGGGATGGGGGTGGAGGTGGGGGTAGGTGGTGGGTGGGGGGTGGAGGTGGGGGTAGGAGGTGGGGTAGGAGGTGGGTGGGGATGGATGGGGTAGGAGGAGGGGGTAGGCGGTGGGTGGGGTAGGAGGTGGGTGGGGTGGAGTGGGGTAGGAGTAGAGGATGAAAAGTAAGGATATTAACTTTATTAGATATGATTACCATTATCATTAATATCATCCTTATCATTATCATTAATATCATCCTTATCATTATCATTAATATCATCCTTATCATTAACATTATCATCATTATCATTATTTCTATTATCAGTATCATAATTGCCATCATTACTTCTATCATTATCATTATTAATATATCTCTCAATCCCCATATTTCATCAATCTATCTATATATCTATCAGTTTATTTTCTTTCCTCTTTCTACCTATCGCACTTAAAGCCTCCGTTTGCTCCGTTTGACGTCAACATATAACTGTTGTGACATCAATGTTACGTTCTCTGTTTGCTCACGTTTTTATTTAGATTTCTATCTGTCCTCCTATCTTTTAATTTCTCTATCTTTCTCTCTTTTTCTTTCCTATTTACTCTCCTTCTTTCCTTCATTCTACCTACTTCTATCCCTTTCCCCCTTCTCCCTCTTTCCTATATTTATTTATCTCATCATTTATCTTTCATTCCTTCGTATTTCCTCTCCTTCCTCTCTCTCTTATTCTTTCATATTCTCTCTCCTTCCTTTCTTCCCTCTCCCTCCTCTCTCCCTCCCTCTCTAACTCTCCCACCCCTCTCCCTCTCCCTCCCCTCTCCCTCCCTCCCCCTCCCTACCTCCCTCCCCCTCTCCCTCTCCCTCTCCCACCCCTCTCCCTCCCCCTCTTCCCCAATCCAAAAACTCACTTTCCCTCAGATTCTCCCTGTTGGCTGGGTTGATGTCAACGTATTGCTGCAGGGACGTCAGCACGATGTTCCTTACGTATTCCGTGGAGTAGAAAGGACTTCCTTTCTCCCCTGGGGCGCCGGGGGATCCTTTGCGTCCTATGCCTGGGGGTCCATGGTCACCTGAAGGAGGTATGCCAAGAAGGGTTATTGTCACCTGGAGGAGGTATGCCAAGAAGGGCTATGCCGTTATGGTATGTTTGGAAAAGGGATTATGGTTGTAAATAGGGCACTTGTATTAGAATTGTTAATAGGGTGATTGGGTAGTTAGTTATACAGTGGATGGTTATTAGAATTGTGAAAAGTATGTTTGTATCATTGTAAACACAAAACGAAAAGAAAAAGAAAAACGAAAAAAAAAACGATTGAATTATTGCATAATTGTACAAAACGATGGCTGTATAGTTGTAAAAGAGGTAATTTTATGATTGAAAAAGATTAATCATACAAAGAAAGAATAATCATTATAGTTGGAAATAGGGTAACTTAAAAAAATACATAGAATTAACTTTGTGATAAAGAGAAGATAAATATCAAAATAGACTCATTCACAAAAATAAAAGATAAAATGTGCTATCTAAAATAACAAAATAAAACGCATTAAACCAGAAAATTAAACCAGATTACAAAACGCTTTTTATAACCCCTTTTTTCTCAAAGCGTATCAAATTGGGTAAATAAGATCAAATGAAATAAGATAGAAAAAAATGGTTTTAAAAAATCTTCCAACCCGGAAAATAAGATAAAATGAAAAAAGAGAAAAAAAAAAAAACGTTAAAAAAATCTTCCGACCTTTTTGTCCCTTGTGGCCTGGGGTTCCTGGCAGCCCATCGACACCAGGAGGTCCTCGAGTCCCCTTGTCTCCCAGGCGCCCAACAGGTCCTTGCGGTCCCTTGGGGGTGAGTGGAGGATGTTGCAGGTTAGATTGCAGGTTATTGGGGTGCTCGCTCGCTCTCTCTGTGTATATATCTCTCTCGTTCTCGCTCTCTCTCTCTCGCTCTCTCTCTCTCTCTCTCTCTCTCTCTCTCTCTGTATGTGTGTGTGTGTTTGTGTGTGTTTGTGTCTGAGTGTGTCTGTGTGTGTATGTGTGTGTGAGTGCGTGTGTCTTGAGGGTCTGTTTGTGGTTTGCTAGATATCCTTTGTATGTATGTTATAAAGATGAAATCACTCATAGTAAACGGTAATCATATGGAATCATGCAGAGTAATACCAAAGGTGCTGAATAATACGTAATAAATCGGCATGCGTGATATATTATTATTTTTTATTTTAAATAATTATCATAGTTCATATAGTCCCAGTAATCGTAAGACATGTAAACCTTATATGACATTTTAAATCATAAAAAAAGAAAGAAAAAAACAAAAGGAAATCACTCGCAGGACCTCACCTCTTCTCCTTTCTGTCCTTTGCTTCCCTTCATCCCTCTCTCGCCCTTTTGTCCTTGGTGTCCACGTGGCCCTCGAGGACCCAATTCTCCCACAGGCCCTTTAGGTCCTGGAGGTCCCGGTTCGCCAGCGTTGCCCCCGAAGAGGACGTCGGTCTCAATGCCCTCGACCTGTGGCTGAGTCCAAGTTAGAAAGCGTCACTGCACTGGACTCGTGGCTCACCTACACACAGCGCCACGGCCAGCTCTTATTAAGTGCTAGGTGACTAATAGGTGACTAAGGGGGGGCGAGGGTACCAGTGACTCTTATTTTTTTATTTATTATTGTTTTTTTTTTGGGTGGGTGGGTGATGGAGGGATGTTTTTGATTCTTTTTTTTTTTGCTTCTAATTTCTGTGTTTTTCTTCTTGTGAGAAAGGGAGGGGGGGGGGGCAAGAATGGGGTTATTTTCTTTTCTTTTTTCTCATGAGAAATCTTTCTCCTTGAGAGGAAAAGGGTAGGGGTGGGGTGGAGGGGAGGGAGATGTTACTCTATTTCTATCTTTATCTCTTTTTGGATAGTCTTTTTCAATTCATCTTTCTATCTCCTTCAGAGGATTTTTGTCTCTCTTTTTTTTAGGGACGGGGAGATATACTGATATCATTCACGGGAGCTTCGCCTTAACTAAACAAAGAATCTACAGGTCTTATACTTCAATGGTTCAAACACACCCACCATTGCCTATCAAGACAAAGATATACTTATAAAAAAAATCTACTGGACAAATATAGAATCTTGCTGAAAATCCTCTACAGCACTAAGACCTACAGGACACACATGTGAAAATCTTCTAAAATATTCTCTCTTAACTAAATATCTTTTATTCTACAGTATCAGGAACTACCTCTCATTTTTTTCGCAACATCATGCTTATAGATTACATGATTAACTAGGCTGTATCCTTATGCTACTTGCTATTGATAGTTTGAGGTCATGCAATCTGAATCAAGGTGGCCACTCGCCTGTGTGTGTTTTCGCTAGTGCTTGTGTACTAGTGATGTTGTTGGTTATGTGGATGAATACTTGGGTGTGTGCCTTTCTGTTTACTCGTGTGTGTGTGTGCGTGTGTGAGTGTGTGTGTGTGTGTGTTTGTTCGTGTGTGTGTGTGTGTGTGAGTGTGTGTGTGTGTATGCGATGTACGCGTTTTGTCTCTGTGCTAATGTGTGTTTGTATCTATAATAGTGTGTATTTGTCTTCCCTAAAAATCAAGTGATGTGTGTGTGAATATTTTTGCTTCATCATGTGTGTGTGTGTGTTTGTGCTTCAAAAGTTTCGTCTTTGTGCCAATGCGTGCTTGTATCTAATAGGTGTATCTGATGTACCTTCCCTAAATACGCTTTAAATAGAGAATCAAATCTTTTCTAACTATCCTAACACATCGTCACATGTCTAACCAAAATCAAGACCCCTTTACGTAACTACGGATCTCTCCCCTGAGACCTTCTATACATAAAAAATAAAAATAATTCCCAACGTCACAACACACAATAACAATACCAAAAGGAACAAAACACTCATATCTCTATCTCATCTAGTCTAAGAGTGCCAAGGGGTCAGTGTGTAAGACGAGTGGCAGGCTTGGCACTACCTGTCGGAAGTGCCTAAGGGGGGGAGGGGGGAGGGGAGGAGGGTGTCAGGTTGCCTTACCTGGTAGCCAGAGCGGTATCCCCAACCAGACTGGTGGACACGGTTCCCAGGAAGAAAATGGTCAAAACACACGTACACAGATAGATGAACAAAAAACACACACAATGCAGACACACAGATATCTTTGACGTACCTTAGTTACTCGATGTTAAATGTACTTTTTTTGTGATAGAGTGAAAAAAATAGAAAGTTCTTATGAAAAATATATGATCTTTGTGATGAAGATATACCTCTTTTTGTGAAAAATCGTTTTGGGGAAATATATGTGACAATATGTTTTATTTTTATTATTATACGCTGTATCATAACATACATACTTCGTTAGATTTAACAGTTGATTCTATAGTAACTCCACAGGCATGCCAAAGGTTTCTGCTTGTCCCTTCGCATAAAAAAAGACTCCAAATGCCTTAACCTAGTAAACACACGCTTAAATGACTCAAAACACACTTGAACAATGAAATGTAATCATACCGTATATTAAATCAAAACTATCACTTCAGATTAAAAATTCTCACCCATTAACCATTAAATCTAATGACTGTTCAGTTACACTATCTTTATATCATGTCTAAAATTATTAGATCTTTTGACGAAAATATAAGGGCAGAAGGGCTATATTCCTTATAGATTCTTAAAGACATTAAAATCATTGCCCAAAAAACTCTCTACATATATATTCTCCTTTTTCCCCCAACTAGTAATAACTAACTTACAAACCGAAAACAAAATCCACACCTAATCCACTACTGAAAATTACCTTGACATGTCAATTCATTAACGGCATTTCTATTCACAAAAACCCACTATTCATAACAGTAAGAATCCCGTTAAAGATGACAGTAAGTGTAATAAAACATTTCACAACGGGAGTGATCATAATAATAACAAGTCTGTTTGTGAATCACAACAATTAAACCACAAAACCAGACATATAAATAAACCAAGACATATGAACTCCCAAAAAAAAAAAAAAAAAGAAAGAACGAAATAAAATACAAAAGAACAAAAGAAAATCGAGTAAAACTACCTGCAACACTCACCGTTCTAGAGTCACCGTGTCCTCTGAGCCACCCAGGGGGACCAGGGGGGCCGGCAGGACCTGGGGACCCGGGGGGACCAATCAAGCCATCCTTCCCAGACTCGCCCTTAGGACCTTGGATTCCTTCGGGTCCTGGAGATCCTACTTCCCCTCGTTCGCCCTTTTCCCCTCGGCGCCCTGGTTGGCCTCGTTCGCCCTGGGGTCCGGGGTTGCCCTGGGGGTCGAAAGCTCGGGGTCAAGGGGGTTGGGGGGTGGGGAGTGGGTGGGGGAGTGTGGAGGCGTCTAAATGAATCATTATTATTACTTTTTTTGCATGATAATCATTTTTTTTTTTTTTGAAAATTATTTCTAATCATCACATTATCTAAAATAGATATATATTTTTTTTATTTCTACTTCTTTTATTCAATCACGGGGAATACGTGGTTATATCAATACAGAATGCAGGAAACAAAGGAAGGAGGAACTTTAGCTGCACTTTTGCCAATCAAGAAAAAAAAGTTGAAGACAAAGGCACAAAAAGGAAAAAAAAAAAAAAAAAAACACTAAGCTCAGCTCTGCGAGGAGACATAACAAACTCGACCCGGCAGATGGTGCTGTACACAAAGAAAGAAAGAAAGAAAGAAAGAAAAAAAGGCTCAACATCCTAAAACTAGTCCTCTTAACAATACGTAAATGAGTCCTGTAATTATAAACAAATAAGTTCCGAATAAGATAAGTAGAAGAGTCCTATGGAGACACGGAGAAGATTAGAAAAAAAAGAGTAAAAATCCTACATGTAAAAAAAAATCCTGAAATCATACCGAAATATGTAAATGAGTCCTAAATCCGTACACAGAAAAGTGCTATAAATACAAATAAAATCTCAAAAATCTCAAAAATTAGAACCGTACACAAGAGACCAAAACTTCACCAAGGACTAATGAAACTACACACTTTAAAAGACGAAAACATATAAAAAGAAAATCCCCACAAAGAAATGAAACCCCAAACAACTAAACCCCCAAAGAACCCCCCCCCCCTAAAAAAAAAAGTAAAAAAATAAAAAATCGAACCAAAAAGTCCTTCGTCCACTTACAGAGAGTCCTGGAGGGCTAGGACGCCCATCTCTCCCCGGAGGTCCTACAGGTCCCCGAGGGATGCGAAGACTCACGAGGTTGACCAGCGCCGTCAGGTTGCAACCGCATTTGCCGTTGCCTGCCATCTCTTCCGCCCACTCCTCCTGCGGGCGGGGAGAGAAAGCTGACGGTGAGGGCGGGATTCTTGGAAGGGAGGGAGGGGAGGGAGGGGGTAGGAGGGCGAGAAGGGAGGGAGGGAGGGAGGGAAGGGGGAGGGCGGGGAGAGAGAGCTGACGGTGAGGGCGGGATTTTTGGAAGGGAGGGAGGGGGAGGGGGGAGGGGGGAGGGAAGGGGAGGGGGGTAGGAGAGCGGGAAGGGGGGAGTGAGGAAGAAAGGGAGGAGGAGGGTGGGAGGAAGGGATAGAGGGAGGGAGGAGGAGGAGGGTAGGAAGGGGGGAGGGAGGGAGGAAGGAAGGGAGGAGGAGGGTGGGAGAAGAGGGAGAGGAAGGAGAAAACGGAGAAGGAGAGGGACACGGAAATGAATAGACAGAGGGAGGTGGATAGATGATAGGTAGAGAGAGAGAGAGAGCGAGAGATGAAAGAAAGAAAACCAGTCGAGAAAGAAATAGATTTTCCGGCGGATAAAGTTTATTTACCAAACTTTTCGTGTAAAAAGACCCCGCAGACGAGACGCAAATGTTTGTCTATTCTTAACCAAATCTCTATTGACACAAATTGATACATCAGTTCGGAAAATCATGCAAAATAAAATCTTTAAAATGCAAATTTCCGGAAAAAAAAATCTCGAAGACTCGGTATTCACTTAGATGTTCATTTTTTTTTTCCTCTGTGGTAGCAAAGTCAGTGGGGCGGGTTAGTTGATATTCAGGTAAGAGGAGGTTGAATGACTGCAATTGCAATGAAAAAAGGTAGATTTTTCCTCCTCCTCTTCCGTCTTCCTTTTTATCCCCATCTTCCTCTTCTTATTCTTCTTAATCCCCTGTTTTTATTCTTCTTTCTTCTTCTTTTCTTCCTCTTCTTCCCCCCTCTTCTTCCCCCTCTTATTCTCTTTCATCATCATCTTCTCCTCCTCCCCCTCCGCTTATTTCCTCTCTTCATCTTTTCCTCCTCCTCCCTATTTTCATCACAAATATACCTCCTCCTCTTTGGAGCAGACAGTCCATACGCCAATAACTTTCATTTCCGCCCTGTCTATGAAATGCAAATAATACTGCAACTATATAAAGACTGCACATCTTGAAAGAAAGACTGACTTTGCTCTTCTGTTATTGTGGCAATGTCTTAAGAAAGGTGGATGGATAAGTCATCACTTCAACTATTCCCATTTAGGATAGAGTGAAAGGAATCACGGTGTATGATAAGTATGTGATACGTATTATAAGATTCGATGCGTCTCTAAATTGAGAAGAAGAAGAAGAAGAAGAAGAAAAAAAAAAATCAGAGTCTGGGGTGCAAGTTTTACATAACTTTCCCTGCATTTCTTAAGATGGAGGTTTTAGTTTCGACTGTAGCAGCCAGCTTGTGCTTGAAATGACTCATAATTTTTGTGCGTTTGTATATCTGTGTATCTTTTTATGTGTGTGTGTGTGTTTGTGTGTGTGTGTGTGTGTGTGTGTGTCCGTCTGTGCAAAAACGGGTACTTGATAGAACTTTTAAAAATGCAGTAATGTGTGTAAGAAAAAAATATATATATTAGTTTACTTGTAGTTTCAAAATCACCCATATTTTCCCAGCTTAATTTCCCATCAAGTTAAGAAAAAAAAAAAAAAATGGAAACCCTATTTAGACCCTCTTTATCTTTAGTTAAAGAGACCCATGCAGTCTCAGAGGCTTATCAATGCTGCTCTGTTGGGGTAGGGGTGGAGTGAAGGGGGGGGGAGGTATAGCAAACATACATGCACAACATGTTTGCAAATCCGTGTTGGTGTACACTGAATGGTGTGTGTTGTGTAACGATGTTTCCGTCGAAAGCAACAACGCAAGCATGTTTGGAGGTATGCGATAGTCTAGCGAGTATACGACTAGGGAAGGAAGGTGAGAGGTCAAAGGTCATAGGTTATAGGTCTGGCACATCCACACAGCACAGCGCCACAACGATGACTGAGAGAGAGAGAGAGAGAGAGAGAGAGAGAGAGAGAGAGAGAGAGAGAGAGAGAGAGAGAGAGAGAGAGAGAGAGAGAGAGAGAGAGAGAGAGAGGAAGACGGGAAGAGAAAAAAACGAGAATAAGAGAGACAGACAGAAGAGAATAAGAGAGTACGAATCCTAAGAATGATAAAGGCGAAGAAGAAAAAAAACAGGACGGAAGAAAGAAAGAAAGACGAAAAAGAAAAAAAATTAAAAAAGAAAGAAAGATAAGCAAGGAAAAAGAAAAGAAAAGAAAAGAAAAAAAAAGAAAAAGAAAAAAACAGAGAAACAGCTAAGAGGCAGTGAGAGTCCACAGTGACGTAAGGGTGCATGGAAGGACCGCTCACTCACCTTAGATAAAAATAATCCGGAAAGCTGGAAGAAGAAGAAGTGAAGATTAAGACGTTAGACAGGAAGAAACACCTTTTTGAAACGCCTTTTGTCTCTATTGGTTGGGTTTGTTTGTTTGTGCGTGTGCGTGTGGTCAGAGGTTGGAGGGGGAGGGGAAGGGGTAGGGGGGTAGGGGGGTCTTTCTTTCACATTTTGGAAAAGTTTGGGGAGTCTTTGAGTCGTCTTTTCGCGTATGGGCTATCTCATTTTTATCCTCGATATGTTTCTTATTGATTGGGTCTTGTCAAGCGGGTCTTATTATTCTAGTACTTTCAAAATTGTTAAATGAAGATAGACCATACACGTCTCTTCGCTAAATCTCACATCAATATACAAAATACACGCTTCCTTATGTTGATTATTACCAGGTACAGTCATGTCCTGTGCTCAAAATGCTCTCGAGAGTTATTTACAGATACAGATAAAGTAACTTCTAAGTTGTACATTTTAAAGCTTCAGGATTGATAATTGGAAATACACATCGCGCGATATAGTATTACCACGAATCCATATAGATTTAACGTAAGTAATTCTGTGATTGAGAAATATCAATCAACAAATCACATCTCTTCTTAGGCACTGCGTATATACCATTCGTATCAACGCCAAATAAAACTCTAAAAATGTCTGTCTTATAAGCTCTAGGAAGAAAAAAACCCTTGTCTTAACATCAGACATAATTCGCAATCGAAAAGGAGTAACTAAGCATTTTTTTATCATCGCCTGGCATCTCAATGTACTTAATTTCAATCAAACCCTTTCGATCTCCGCTGTCGATGTCATTCGAATACCTCTTGACAGACAGACTATTCGCAAGTTTCAACAATATCAACTGCACCGCATCGCCGAGAACACAGTTGCAAGTAAACACGGTATATATTGCATTCCCAAACTACCCATCAGGTCCTGTCGTCTAGACAACCCAGTTACATTACTAAGTAATATAACCACCGACATACACAAAGCAGAAATTAATTTACCTGAACAAGCGACGACCGGTATATATGTACTTGCTTTCGTGTGGCGAACTATGTCCCACTGAAGCGCCACATATTGTCCCCCGCCCTCAACCCGATATCTCATTTACTACGCGAACTAACTCTTCATTCCTCATTTTCCAGAAAGAAAGAAGGAAGTTATATATGCTCCTATGAAAACGCATAAGAAAAAAATATATGAAAAATACGCGTTCATATGAAAACGTAAAGAACATCAATAAAATATATACGTTCATATGAAAACGTAAAGCATATCAATAGAATATATACGTTCATATGAAAACGTATACTTCACTACCGTAGCAACAACATGAGGTAACCAAAGTACAATCGTCTTTCCTTTTAGGACACAAGAACCGTTCACCTCTTGATCCCATGGTAGAGGGAGGTCCTGTGGATGAAGGACGCCAAGGAAACGGACGAGGATGTCCTTGAGGAGGTCTTAATTTCCTCTCCTCTCATAGGACGGTTAAGGACGTCATCTATACCTTGTGTTCTTCACGTAGATCTTAAGGCTATCATTCTTGACTTAAAAGACTGTAGTTTAGGGTTTAATATTTCTCGAGGGGGGAAGGGGTAGGAGGTAGGGAGGGAGGGGAGAGAAGAATAGGAATGAGAAAAAAAAGGAGAGGTGGAGAGGGAGGGAGGGGAGGGAGGGGGAGGGGTGGATTCAAAAGCTGACCAAGATCTAGTTTCTTCTTCTTCTTCTTCATCTACTTCTTCGTTATCTTTCTTTTCTATCTGGTTGTCAGGATTCGCAAGCAGATTGGTAAATAAAAGCATAGTACGAATACGCGATCAGAATATCTTGAATCCCGCGACTTCCCAAGGAAAAAAAAAAAAAAAAAAAAAAAAAAAAAAACACTCCATCTGTCCTTCTTGCTTGTAAAGCGAATGCTGCTTCTTGCCCCCGAATCCTCGACGTAATTAATCCAACTCCTTAATTAACGATGATTCAGCGTCCGCAAAAAGTCACGGACAAACAAATAAACACGAAAAGATGCCATGCCCATATACACGAAAAATCATCACGCACACACGAAACAGGACTCACACTAAAAGATTCCTCACACACACACACGAAAAAAACTTCGCACGCACACACGATGAAAAATCCTCACGCACACACATGCACACACACGAAAAAACCTTCACGCACACACGAAAAATCTCCCCACGCACATGGGAAAGGTCTCACGCACACGACCCGAGGAGCATGTGGGGTCGAGTGGGCGCGCATTTTACCTTACGTCGAGATACTGCGTCTTTAAGATGTTCTTCTTCTTCTTCTTTTTTTCTTTCCTTTTTTCTTCCGTGACTCTGCCTTTTGTATCTTGATAAGCATAATGATGAGTTACGTGTATCTATCGATTTTATATGCGGGGCAGTCATTTCCCTCTTCATTTTTTTATTCTTTTCGAATTAATATGGCATTATTTTTCTTTCTTTTCTAATTCTATTTCATTTCTATAGACCCCAACCTCGAGAGACGCCCCCGTGAATACCCATTCACACGAAGACAAGTCGCAGTTGTCTTACTCCGTTATCTCGCCCAGCGCCTGTGGGAGGGAGCGACGGCGAAAGCTCTTTATTGATACCAGATCGATTTCCGGGTCGCGTATCGGTGACGGAGGGTTGCGTGGCGGCGGCGGCGTTGTCCATCAAACTCGTCCATCATGCCATCTCCTACTTGCGAACTGCCGACGATAACGGAACGCGGAAATAGTGGGGTACTTCTTGGGATATTTTGAGGGGAGGAAGGGGAGGGGAGGGGGGGGGGAGGCTGATGAGGAGGGAGGGAGGCTGTGGGGGGTGGGGGGGGGGGGGGGGGGGGGGGGGAGGAAAAGGATTCTTCGTCGAGTGTGAAACTTTATCGAAGTATCTGCATGTACCTTCTAGGTAGGGAGCAGGAATGGATGGCTCCGTATTTCCGCGAGGTTTCGTCTCCTCTGTATGGATGAAGATGTTTCTGTTTGACTGTCTGTCTAATATTTCTGTCTCGGTTCATTTATCATTTCTTATATATATCTGTCTTTCTATCCATCTCCATATGTATATGTATATGTATATGTATATATATATATATA
This sequence comes from Penaeus japonicus, assembly GCA_017312705.2. Classification (NCBI taxonomy): domain Eukaryota; kingdom Metazoa; phylum Arthropoda; class Malacostraca; order Decapoda; family Penaeidae; genus Penaeus; species Penaeus japonicus. Next base: position 17,182 of record BOPN01003930.1, on the reverse strand, counting down.
TATATATATATAGATATAGATATAGATATAGACATTTTGTGTGTGTGTATGCATATAGACATATATATATATATATATATATATATATATATATATATATATATATATATATATATATATACTTGTGCGTGTAAGTGCGTGTGTGTGTGTGTGTGTGTGGGTGCGGGCGTGTGTGTGTGCGTGGGCGTGTGCGTGTGTTTGTGCGCGCGCGTGTGAGCTTGCATATTTCTAATTGCTGCAATCGAACCTTCCACGACAGATTATCCTTTTCATTTTTCCATATACTTCCTCTTAGAGAATTTCTCTTCTTGTCTTCATCCCATCGAGGAATTCTATACAGAGAAGTTAGAATGACGGCAAAAATATAATAACCTGCAAATAATGCCAATACGATATCAAATAAAGAGAGAATATCGAAGAAATGCTGAAACAAAAACAAAAGCCTAACGACCCACTGGATTCAAACGAGTACGACGGCCATGTTTGTTTACATCTGTATCTAGACCGCGCTCTCGAGTCTCGACGCAGCAGAAAGAAAATAATAATATGAACAATCCAAAGAAAAGGAGGAAATATAGTAATAATTACTAAAAACCAGAAATAGAAGGAGACGAAACTGAAATCCCCCCAAAAGGAAAAGAGAAAGCGAGTCCGATGTTGAGAGCCATGTGGTCTTGTTCACACCGCTTGTGGCCTCCTTAGAATCAGAGTCAATATGGTATCTGGACAATAGGAGAAAAAAACAAGGAAAGGAGAAGGTGGATGAGGATGGGGAATAGGGCATTGGTGGTGGTGGTGGAGAAGGTGGAAGAGAAGGAGGAGGAGGAGGAGGAAGAGGGGGAGAAGGAGAAGTAAAAAGAGCTGAAGAATATGAGAAGAAATGGAAGAAATAAGGAGAATGATAAAGAGAAAAAAACGAAGATTATGAGAAGGAGAAGATTAAGAGGAAACGTATGATGGAAAAGATGAAGAGTATAAGAATAAGATGAGGGAGAAAAGAAGAAGATGAGGAGGAAGAGAAAAACACTGGAAATATATACAGGAAGAACAAGATTATATCACTTTTCACACTACATAATCAAGTGTTCATGATAACAATGTGTATATGAGTATTGTTCTAGATTTTTTTGTAGTATGAACAGGGTGGGATATGAATATTAAACTGTGAGAGAATATTATGTAGTTAATAGGCAGAACAATCTATTTAAAATCATATACTGAATATTACAACACACTTCAGGTAATTGGAATTAAGGTTATGGTGATAACAATAGCCATAGTATTAACACCACAATCAATTTCGTTATCAACATTATCATTTTACTTTACATTAATAAACTAATGTAGTTATGAATAACAGTATCAGAAGTCCAATGGTATTTCATTGTAATGGCCTAACATGATAGTACTCATAAAATCAATCATTATGATTTTGATAATAATGTTAAGTATGATGACAAATATAAGAACGGTGATGGCGATGATAAAAAAATAATACTTATTACTACGATTACAAATGATAATGATGATAATAATAATAACAAGGGTAATGATAATAGCAACATAAATAACAGTAAAGAGAACACTAACAAAATAATAAAGATAATAATGATTATGATATAGATAATAACAACAATAATGATAAGATTAAAATAATAATGATGATAATAATGATAATTAAGATGATAATAATAATGACAACATAATAATGATAATAATAAAAATAATAATGCCACTCACCAAATCCACATACTGCCCTTCTCTTTCATCATAGGAATCTGTAGAATGAAGAAAGATCGTCATAATTCACATAAAATAATTTGCACTTTAAAAGAAAATCATTTTTATCCAAACCATTTGAATATGCCACAACAGATGATATCATTCTAGGTGACAGACATGCCTTCTCTTACGAGTGAAAAGGATAATCATATGTCAAATCTAACACAATATTGTACATTTTTAGATAATACAAGAATGAAGAAAAAGAAAAAAAAAAAAAAATATCGTGGCATCCTTTTTTTTATTTTTTTATTTTTTTTAATAAACATACTTTACTTTTATAATACAATCTCGCACTTTTATTGAGTAGCAATCTGTTCCTCCGAATCTATTCCAGATGAAAAGTGTATTGCCCTGCAGTTGCTCGATGTCGCATGGTCAAGCTGCAAATTCTTCAGGA
>BOPN01003930.1:0-5000 GCA_017312705.2 Penaeus japonicus | reverse complement strand
ATTATGACCACTTATGACCGCTTCTTATTCTTTCTTTTTCTGTTTCTACTTTTCTCACCTTTCTTTACGTCCTTCCCATTCTTTATTCCCGTTAACCTCTCTCCCTCTCCACCCTCCACTACCCATTCACCAACCTCTATCCTTCCCTCTATTCTTCCCCATTCTACTCCTTACGCACTTTCCTTCCTCTCTACCCCATTCCCCATTCCCCTTCTTCCCCTCCCCCTCCCCCCTTACTCCCCTCCACTCCTCCTCGCTCCACCATCCCCTCTACCTCCATCACTCCTCCCTCCCCCCCTCCCCTCCGTACGCGACTTGAAGGGGGGGAGGGGAGGGGAGGGGGTGATGGTGACGCTGAAGGCATTAAGAAAATCAACCTTCCGCTCATTAAGGCTTCATCTCTAATTACCTTCATTAGTGCAAGCGCGTGAAAGTGCAAAAAAAAAGAGAAAAAAAGAAGATTAAAATAAGACGTAAATACTTATCGCGATAGTGGTGATGATTGTGGAAATGAGGAAGATCGAGAGACAAGATAGAGAGAGAAGAGAGAAAGAGGTAGAGAGAAAGAGATAGAGACTATTAAGAATGAATGCGTATGTATGATAAAACGATAGAATTGGATATAAGTGAATGAACTGAGAAATAAACAGAAAAGGAGAAAGAGACACAATAAAAAAAACAAAAACATAAGAAGGGGAAACAGACTATAGAAAAGAGAATATGACGAGAGATAAAAAACAAACAAAAAAAACAAGAAGAAAAACACACACCAATTCTTCCTTAATTACAAATTCATTAGGAAAAATAGGAAGAGGAGGAGGAAATGAAGGAGATGAAGGAGGAGGAGGAAGAGGAAGAGATACATACACAGAGAGAAGGAATATATGAGGATAAACATACTCATCCAACTTCATGCATAAAGTCGAGCTCTGGATTAATACGTCAATCAGAGGATTTATCATCAGGATAAAGGTCCTATATCAGGATCTTAGGATCTCTTGGAGGGACTAGTCTTTTCTCTCCTCTGCTTCCTTTCTTTTCTCGCTTTCTCTCTTTTCTTCTGATTCCTTTCTCCTTCCCCGCGACCTCTTCTCCCCAATCGAGTCTCCAGAAAGTCTACGGGATGAGCACGCCGTGATTGGCAAGAATCGCTGTTGGAATGTTGATGATGATGGCAGATCGATTACTTATATTTTTGTTAGTTTGTTTGTTTTTCTTTAATTTCTCTTCCCATTCATTCTCTTCTAATAGCTATTTCTGTCTCTACGAAGAGGGAAATATCCTTTTCTCCTAACTGTATCATTATAATCTTTCTGTCTTTTTTAAGTCAGTCTGATTTCATATAATAAAGATCAGTATCTAAATGTATATCGAAACACGATCAGAATTTTCTCTAAGCAAACGCCTTTCTAAATAGATAACTGACGGTTATGGCGGTTATGACCGTTATAGACCGATACTTCTTTTTCAAACATACGAATGAGTCGCGTACTGTAGCCTCCCTCTCCCCCCCCCCCCCCCCGGGAAAACCGATACTAATAGTGATATTGGAATGAATAGGCCTACATGGATAGAATATTAATGAAAATGGCCACAGATAAGAACAATAACGCATTTATATTGATGGACATTTTTTTAGCAGAACTTTCGCTGACGCTGCAACATGTGTTTGTAATGGCAAACAAGAGTTGAATGATAAGTAGGCCTATCTATCTCTCGGAACCTACGTAACAAGGATAAGATGTTAGATATAGATAAGGAAACAAAAGGAAAAGGAAAAATAAGTGTGTGTGTGTGTGCGTGTGTGTGTGTATGTGCGTGTGTGTGTGTGTGTATGTGTGTGTGTGTGTGTGTGTGTGTGTGTGTGTGTATGTGTGTGTGCGTGTGCGTGTGCGTGTGTGTGCGTGTGTGTGTGCGTGTGCGTGTGCGTGTGTGTGTGTGTGTGCGTGTGCGTGTGCGTGTGCGTGTGCGTGTGTGTGTGTATGTCCGTGTATGTGTGTGATACAAAGCTGGCGGTGGCTTGCGTTTGTGTTGATATTATCAAGCATCCGCGTACCTCCTGAATCAAATGCAACTTTATGCAAATCATATCCAGGCTTACATCTGCACAATTAACATATTCATTAATTTAGCAAGTGCAAATACGGATATCATTAAAAGGCACTTGCCGGGTTTACTTCCAAAAATCGAAAATACAGGACAGCTTCGTTTGTCCTTTTTTTTTTTTTTTCTTTTTTTTTTCTTTTTTTTTTAGAAAGATAGTTTAGCACCAGTGTTTCATACGATTCATTTATATATCAGGAAGTCAATTCTTATGAATCAGATTCAAGAATAAAAATGATTGACACGTGAGATGTTTATGTGGAGAGACAGACAGAGAGAGAGAGAGAGAGAGAGAGAGAGAGAGAGAGAGAGAGAGAGAGAGAGAGAGAGAGAGAGAGAGAGAGAGAGAGAGAGAGAGAGAGAGAGAGAATGGAGGTGAGGGAGGAAAGAGGAGAGGGAAAGAGAAAGATAGAGATAAATAGATATATATAGAGAGAGAGTCGGGGGGAGAGAGAGAGAGAGAGAGAGAGAGAGAGAGAGAGAGAGAGAGAGAGAGAGAGAGAGAGAGAGAGAGAGAGAGAGAGAGAGAGAGAGAGAGAGAGAGAGAGAGAGAGAGAGACAGACAGACAGACAGACAGACAGACAAACAAACAAAGAGACGAAGAGAAAGATTTAAAAAAAAGCAAACACAGCTATAGTCACCATTTGAGTGAGGTTGTTACTGGAAAATCTGCAGTCAGTTTGAACGGAAATTAAGTCAGCATGGGCCAATATTGAAAAGTCTTCATACATATTCGCATTATTTTATGGATCACCGAGAAACCTCTCTTTATAAACTGGTACTGGTTGTATTTGTGTATGTGATCCCTGTACATCCGGAGAATCGTCCTTGTGTGTTTGTTTGTCTTTGTTTGTTTGGGTTTGTGTGTGTGTAGGGGGGGGGGTTGCATTGTGTTATTTTTCTGGTATTTGTTGTAATGACAAAGTTGATCCCAACAAGACTTATACAATATACTATGTATCTAAAACAAGCATTAATTCTATCAACACGTCGATAATTTTTTTATATGCTCATTAATGTTCTAACCCTTTCTTTACCATAAATACAGTCATTAAATCCCCATATTGATACAGTAACTGCAGTGATATTAATAGTTATAGACACATTTTTTTCCGCCTTTGATCACGACAGCCATAAAGAAACAGGAAAATCTTTATCATATCTTCGTAATTTAAGAAGGCTTTTAGCTCAGTAAAAGTAATAGATCCACTATAAAATCGTCCTTTTTTAAAACAGATACTTTGAAATACTGTTTCTTAATGATATAAAGTCTCCATCAACAGAAACAAAGGACGAGATCTTAACCTGTAACGTTGTCCTCGAAGCATCATGGCACACGACGTAAAGCTAAACATTACAGGTCACATTACAGGTCTATTAATTAATCACACTATAAATTAATTAAGTCCAACGTGTCATCACAAACCACATTAAATTCCCATAAATTAAGATTAAGTCGTTGGTTTAACGCCCCCCTCCATAGTTATCTCTGGCAATTTGGGAAAATAATTTGTTTGAACTTTGATTTGTGAAACGTTTCTTTGTGAAGGATGGGTTGTTTTGGTGAATTTATGAATGGGTGTTTTGGTGAATTTATGAATGGGTGTTTTGGTGAATTTATGAATGGGTGTCTTGGTGGTTCCTTTGAGGATATTTTGTATTGGGAGGAATTTTGAATTGAAATATACTTTTGGTGGAATTGTGAATTATCGGATACATTTAGTGGAACCTTGAATGAATGGATATGCCATTATTTGAGTCTATAGTAAATAGTTAGATTGGTAAATGAATAGATTTCTTCATTAATATCATCATATCATCGTGTGTGTGTGTATGTGTGTGTGTGTGTTTGTATGTGTGGTGTGTGTGTGTGTGTGTATGTTTACGTGTGTGTGTGTATGTATGTACGTATGTATGTGTATGTATGTGCGTTTTTTGTGTGTGTATGTTTCTGTGTGTGTGTGTGTGTGCGTGTATGTGTGCATATATGAACTACCATGCAGTCATGCATTGCACGAGTGACTCGAAACTCCCTAGTCTAGCTTTCCTTCCCTGCGGATAGAACTTTTCATAATTCACTCATAAAGTTTTGTTCAAATGACTTTGCATTCAATATGACTTTGTTCTCTACCTGACATTATTGTTCTGTATATTATGTAATTTATGATTATCTGACTTTACTTATATTTCTCGTTGGTTACAGTGGTTACAAAATCTATAGTATATGAATGATTTTTTTTCCATAACTAAAACGGACGAATGAATAGATAGATAAATGAAATTGATAGATATATAAATAAATGAATTAAGGAATGCGTAGACACAAATACAACGACACAAACAAACAGATAAATAAATAAATAAACAAATAAAAATACTTCATCATCATCATCAACTTTCCCATCTCCCTCTCTTACGAAAAGATAGAAATGAGAATAGATAAAGATAAAAGAAGGTGCACAGAAGCGAAACCAAGAGAAAATAGGGAAATCTAAGAGAGGAAAAGAGAAGTTACGAAAGACGAGCCGGAAATAAGGTTACGAGTTTCAGCTGATAGTTTTGATGGCAAGGGTGACACGACGGTGGCAGAGGTGCTGTGGTGGCAGAGGTGATGTGGTGGCAGAGGAGTTGAGGTGGCAGATGTATTTTGGTGGTAGAGGGTGTCACGGTGGCAGAGATGTGGCGTTATGGTGATATAGGTATTGTGATGGCAGAGATGGCATGGTGTCGGTGGTGAAAATGTGAATGTTGTCAAGTGATTGTAATGAAAGAGAGGTGGGAGGGAGGGAGATAGATACATAGATAGATAGATAGAGAGAGAGGGAGAGAGAGAGAGAGAGAGAGACAGACAGACAGAGAGAGAGAGAGAGAGAGAGAGAGAGAGGGCAAGAGATAG
>BOPN01003929.1:120517-142024 GCA_017312705.2 Penaeus japonicus | reverse complement strand
TCTCTTGCCTTCTCTCCCGCCCTTTCTCTCCCCCTGTCCCTCTTCCTCTCTTTCGCTTTCTTTCCCTTTCTCTCTCCCTTTCATTTTTTCTATCTCCCTTTCTTTCCTCCTCTCCCTTTCTTCCCATCTCCTTTCCTTTCTTTTTATCTCCTTCCCTTTCTTTCCATCTTCCCTTTCTTTTCCTCTACCTTCCTTTCTTTCCCTCTCCCTTCCTTTCTTTCACTCTCTCTTCCTTTCTTTCACTCTCTCTCCCCCTTCGCTCTCTCCCTCTCTCTCCTCCTCCTTCTCTCTCCCTATACCTCTCTTTCTCTTTCAATTTCTCTCTCTCTCCCTTTAACTCCCACTACCCTCTCCCTCTCTCTCTCTCCAAATCCCTCTCCATCTGACTCCCACTACTTATCATCCCCCTCCCCCCACCTCCCTCGCTCGCCCCCCCCCCTTAAAAAATACCCCCCATCACTTAAATCCTCCCTCCTCCACGTATCCTAAAACACCGGCGTTTAGTGTGGCCCTGAGGTCAGTTCCCTCCTTGTACACTTAACGAAGACCAGGCTGCGATAATTCTTATATATTTTTCACACTGTAGATAACATGGGAAACGGAAAAGGAAAGATTTATCGATGGCGATGGAGACGGAGGAGGGAAAGGGAGATACAGAGATAGACGGAGTGAGATAGAAAGAAACGAGAAAGGGAGGGAGGGAGAGGAAGGAAGGAAGTAAGGGAGAGAGAGTAGGAGGGAGGGAGGGAGGGAGGGAGGGAGGGGAGATAGAGAGAGAGATAGAGAGAGAGATAGAGAGAGAGAGAGAGAGAGAGAGAGAGAGAGAGAGAGATTGAGAGAGAGAGAGAGAGAGATGAAGCAAGAGGTAGGGGGACTACGCTCTTACTATTTGTGCAGCCGAGACATATCGCCCAGTAGCTAAACATTATTCTAACATTACCATATATTACTTTGTGATAAATCTTATCTATACATTTGAATGCAAAGTGGTTCTTTGTCTGCAGCGCATGCAAGACGGCCTCCGCCCCAATCTCGCGTTCGTCTTGCCTGTGCTGTTGTTCTCGGACTAACACTGATCCGATGTTGCGATAGTTCACCATGGATCGGTAACGCTTAAAACAGTCTTGTAAATAAGCGTCTTCTGATTCCGCATCTACTACGAAAAAAAAATATATATATACAAAAAAACTATCGTAACTTCCTGTAGCTGTTTAGTGACGAAGCTTATTTTATAGTAGTGTCGTATGTGGGCGTCCACTTGTTTATGTATGCGTGTATTCTCTGCCTGTGCGCCTTCGAGATAAGCAAGATACAGTGAGGTAGATGAACGGAGAGATTCCGTGCATTAGCGTCGGTGTCGTGGCCGAGCGATTCGTCTTCACGCGACAGAGGGGCGGGGAGGTAGGGGGGGGGGAGCGAAGGCGGGAGAGGTGCGCTCGCCAGGGTTCCTCCCGCCGTGAGGATCTCTATGCGTAATGTTCCAGCCACCAACTACAACATTCATTAAACACCGACTCGCATTAATCTGCGTCTGGCGGGTTTGTCTAGGGATTTATCAAGCACAGGCAGGAGATTTATCGGCAGGAACGCGAGGTGAGTGAGGGGGAGGAGCAAGGGAGGGGCAGGGGGGGGGGGGGGGGGGGGGGGGGGCGGGTCGTGGAGGTTTACAGACGTGCCCAGCAAGCTACCAGGGCCGCCCCTGCGCCTGGGGTCACGTCTGCTGCCGTTATTAATGGGCAGGTTATGTAAATACGGGTAATTCAAAGACTTTATGTGAAATCAAGTTATGTAAACTGTTATAGATTAAATCGAAACGCAAGCTTCTAAAATATAAAAGCCAGACCAGAATTCACAGGGCAGTTACAATAAATGCTAAAATATACACAGATACATAAACACTATAAGGACATTCATGCATACATGTAAATATTTAGATATATAAATATACGGCATTCAAATACACACAAACACATATTCATACATACTCTCTCTCTCTCTCACACACACACACACACACACACACACACACACACACACACACACACACACACACACACACACACACACACACATATATATATATATATATATATATATATATATATATATATATATATATATATATATATATATATGCGCGCGCACGCGCGTGTGTGTGTGTATGTGTGTATACATATGCATATGCACACACACACATATATATATACATATATACATATATATGTATATATACATATATATATATGTATATATAAATACATATATATATACCTACATACACATATATACATATATATACATATAAATATATATATATATACATATATATAAATATATATATAATATTTATATATATACATACCTACATACACATATATACATACATATATATATATATATATATATATATATATATATATATATATATATATGTATACATATACATATATATGTACATGTACATGTACATGAACATATAACTATAACTATACATACACATACATACACCCGCAAACACACATACGCACAAGCAAGAGTCCTATATCTCTCCGAGGCAGCGATGAAAGTTCCTGTCCCTCAGCGCAACCCAAAGCGCGAGTTAATTACCCTCACAAAGAGCGCATCTCCCTCTGCAACAAAGGCGAAGCGAAACCCTCGTACGGCAGAGCGAAAACCTTGCAATAAGTTATCAAAGCGAATGTCAGTTATTGCCGCGAGAGCGAGGCGCGAGTAGCCACTTGGCGCGGCCTTTGTTTGCAAGAGAATAGAGCAAGGAGATTGACACCAGATGGCCCGGGAGAAGACGTCCTTCAGCATCCCTCGAGATTCTCCGAGACCGAGCCTTTTCCTTGATTCCTCACGCATCACGACTCTCACGCACGTAAATTAGGCGGTTAGCCTGGGGGGGAGATGCCTTAAAACAAGCTCACCAGGCATTCGGAATTTGAAATGAACGAACGCTAGATTTCTTAACCAAAATTCATCAGAAATATTCAAAATTGTATAAACCACTTCTATAAAACAATCCGTGTTAAACGATCCGTTTTGCTTTTTTCCTAGTCAAATTGCCCAGTTTGCATTACTGTTATTCAACTGATGCCACTATCTATCAATTTATAATTACATTACTTTCCGACTGCAGCAGTTATATCAACTTCATCCTAATGATATTAATAAACAAAGTACTAACAAAAAATACGTTGGAAACTGATAAAAAATGGTTGAGTTTCTAATGGACAATTTTCTTTAAAACTCTGCGGCTTTGGGCAACCTAGCTTGGCTTGAGCAACATGCTAAATCTTTAACAACTAAATACAATCACGACTTATAAATGCAAACCCGTGTTAATCAACGGATATCAACTTCCGAGATCTGCCAAAATGTATAAATACATGTGTCAAACCCGCATCGCTGTAACTTGAACTTCGCCACGTGAATAAAGCCCTTTGGTATATACGGTTCACCAATCTGAACAATGACTTCCGTGACTTCCGTCTTAAAAATGGTTTACGTGACTTAAGACTTGACTGACGTGCTGCACAGGATCTCCGTGTTGCAAAGGACTGGGAGTGCCGCGCTGGACGTGACCCAAGGTGGAACGTCCAGTAACCCGACTTTGGGTCAATGCCGGTTCTATAGTAATGACTAAAGTTTAAGGATAAAGACGAAAATACTATAAAACAAAACATGAAATCAGAAGTTCCCTTCGACTATTTCGTTCATGAACAACGAAAATAATAGTGAGAGCAGCCGGTATGTGTCAAGGAAAAGACTGCACAGGCAAGAAAGTGGAGTTCTCTACACCCCACCCAAAGCTAGACCTTCTCTGACCTATATGTAACGCGTAGGCGGTCTCACAGTATACCCGGGGCACCGAGTTCCAGCGCCGTTTCATTTATTCCTCTTGTATCTAACACATAACCAAATTCCCTATGTCTAAGCTATAGTATTTTTTTCACACACACACGCACACAAGCCTCCTCCCCCGGCACCCCCCCCCCCTTCCTCGCCTAGCCAGCCACTCCCTCATTCCTCACCGCAAATACAGCCAAGATACGGCTCTTCTCCCTCTTAATCCTTCTTCTGTTCCTTTCTATTGAACGCTGTATAAAATAATCTACAAATAGAATACACTGTGATTTACCGTGAGAAAAAAAAAAATCTTATTAATACGAAATGAATTTTATTAATTTAAATTGAATGTGAAAAAAATCAAGGTATAATACAACGAAAAATCGGCATTCAAAATATTTGGCAATCAGATAATGCTTCTTATCTCTGCCACTTGCCGACTTATGAGTAATGGCACTGAATTCCTAATTCGCACAAAGCGTCTTATCCTGATGCAAGTTATTCTATCTTGATGCATCAACAACTTGTCTTCCAAACCACACTCTATACACACTCTTTCTAGTGCATCACTCTGCGTTTTAATTGATTTTCATTTACTTACTTAATCTGATTTTATTTACTTCATTCTGCACTCACACCCAATCTAATGAATGCGCTCCCTGTAAGATCGTATGTATCATGCATCTCCAATATCAACAAGAGGATTTTCATGGATGTGTTGATACAAATCAAAGACTCACAATGGACAAATACCCCCCGGATGTTCGTAAAAACATGTTCGGCTGGGTACAAATCTGCTTTGCAAGGATACGATAAGATTATGCAAATAAATTCTTGCTAGCCAATCAATCAATCAAAAAATCAATCAATCATCACTATCCCTACCATCTCCTCACCATCTAACTACCAATCCTATCAACTTGCAACTCCAACGTCTCAGCCGGACCTCCACACGGCGAATACCACTCGCTCTCCCGGTGGGTACGTGCCCTATTTGGTAATATCCCGACGACCTTCCAATGCATTTCACTTAAATGAGTAAATCTGCCTCGCTGAATCATACACAGTCAGAGGCAATTAGATTTTTCTTCGTAATTTGATCAACAACTCATAGTCACTTCGTTTTCGTAATACTCTCTACCAAAAGGCAATCTATGATCATTGCATTAATGATTACTCAACCCCCATCCCCGTCTCTGCAGAAGAATCCCTAAGCAACCCCGTTAACCAGTACAAACGTCAACAACAGAAGTTCAACCACGATTCACAGCCCCATCGCGACTGTTTGACACGTCCAAACTATAAAAAAAATATTTCCCGAGTTTCATCCTCAATCTTACCCCAGTCAGTCTGAGTTTCGCATGGGAGCCAACCCTTGCATCACTTCAAGGCAAGACCTGTCAACACATGTCCCAACTATGTATGCACGATCCTGCACATCCTCAGCACTTGCAATGCTGAGCTCTGCAACCTGGCACCAAGCAAGCGACCACAGTGTGTGTGTGTGTGTGTGTGTGTGTGTGTGTGTGTGTGTGTGTGTGTGTGTGTGTGTGTGTGTGTGTGTGTGTGTGTGTGTGTGTGTGTGTGTGTGTGTGCGTGCGTGCGTGCATGCGTGCATGCGTACGTGTGCGTGCATGTGAGATAGAGAGAGAGATAGAGAGAGAGATAGAGAGATAGAGAGATAGATAGAGAGAGAGAGAGAGAGAGAGAGAGAGAGAGAGAGAGAGAGAGAGAGAGAGAGAAAGAGAGAAATAAAGAGTGAAAGAGTGAAAGAAAGTGAAAAAAACGAGCGAGCGAAAAAAGAGAGAAAACTCCTTGACCAGCCTAAGCGTCCCACCGCATGAAGCACGAACCAGCACCTGCATGACTCATTCTCATCAACACAGACACACTAATCGTTATATATACACAAGGACAAATTCCGCTGAAAAAAACAAAACAACAGCTTTCCCATTACATCGACTCAGCTGATGCAATCGCCTCGTACACCATACACACCTCGCTCACTATCAAGACGTCCACATTCTTGCTGCATGACTCACTTTCGGCTCGCTCAGTGTTACTCCTCCGTCGTGTCACGTGTTATGTCGGGATCCCGTTACAAGGGTTATCTCTACAAACTTTTCCGTGGATCGAATGCCTTCGCTTGTTCATGGCCAAATGGAATGTTTAATAACTTTAATAAACAAATTGAATAAATTTCACAAATGATTTTTATAATTTATCATAAGCGGAACCTATATCTAATGCCTAATTCTGATGAATCAGTTAAATAATATTAATCTCAAACAAAAACACAATTGATAATATGGATTTCCAGCTGTCAAATATCGCTGGATAATAAATAAATAAATAAATAAATATATATATATATATATATATTCATATTTTTCCCTTTCAACTTAATTAGTACCCATTGGGAAAATCACGAGACAAAGAGTTCTTGAACACGGTTGCAGAAGAAGAGTGATGTACCATGTTCCGTGCAAATATACGATGCCATTAATAGTCATAAATAAATGAACAAGAAAAAATAATAATGATTTCATAACAGCCGTTTGACAGAACAAAAGTGAATGGTGATAAACTGAGCCGCTTAAACCATCCAACTAAATTACATTATCTGTTATGCTTCCAGCGTTTGAAGCTTTGCGTAAACAATTATCGTAAAATAAGAGAAACATGAACAGACGTCTTATTGCAAACAAGTTTTCGGCTTTACAACACTCGTCTCCTGCACTCTGCCACGCAACTCTACTTTCTGCCACTCTTCCACGCAACTCTACTTTCTGCCACTCTTCCACGCAACTCTACTTTCTGCCACTCTTCCACGCAACTCTACTTTCTGCCACTCTTCCACGCAACTCTACTTTCTGCCACTCTGCCACGCAACTCTACTTTCTGCCACTCTTCCACGCAACTCTACTTTCTGCCAATCTTCCACTCAACTCTACTTTCTGCCACTCTTCCACGCAACTCTACTTTCTGCCACTCTGCCACGCAACTCTACTTTCTGCCACTCTGCCACGCCATTCCGCATCGCCTCTCTTCCCATCTGCGACTCTGCCTTTCTGGAAATTCTGCTGCATAACTATTCATTTATATCTATACCTCTACCACACTTCTCTCCCCTTCTGCCCTTCTACTCTCCTACTCTACTTTGTCACTTCCATTTCTGCTCATCTAGTCTGACCCTCTAATTTATTCTGCCACTGTACTACAACACTCTACCTATCTGCCACCCTATCGTTCTGCCACTCTACCACATCACTCTCCCGTTCTGCCACTCTACCACACCACTCTGCACTCTTACCTTGTCACTCTTTCCTTCCGTACGCTACCACACACCACTCTCCCCTTCTGCCACTCTACCTCGCCAGAATCTCCTCCAGCTACCCACCCACCCCAAAGCCCCGACCCCAACCCCATCCACCTCATCCTTCTCAACCCTCTTCACTGAATGATGGTATCAAGCAACGCTACTTCACTTCAGCGATAATAATATCTTAGATCCTTCAATAATTTCTGGGTCACGATATTCTTCGTGCAAGGGACTGGCTGCCCGGAGAAAACGTGCCCGAGTCGATCAAGCTCATGGTTTAGTTCTGTTCAGTTCAGTGAGAGTTCATGGTTCAACTTGTCTCTGTCTCAGTTCCACGTCCGCATACCGTAGCGGACATAGGGAGGCTGTTTACTGTCTACTTCCGGTTTCTTACGGGTTTCTTTCTCTCTCTCTTTCTTTACCCCCCCTCTTTTTCTCATATCCCTCTCTCCTTTAAATATATATAAATAAATAAATAAATAAATGAATGAATAAATAAATAAATGAATAAATAAATAAATACATATATATATATATATATACATATACATATATATGTATATACATATATATATATATATATATATATATATATATACATACACACACACACACACACACACACACACACACACACACATAAGTATTTAACAAAAATATGAAAAAATGTGCTGCCCTGGAATCTGATAAAAATGTTAGTAAAGTTCAAGTTTTCAATCTGAAGTTCCTGTCACGTTCTAGATTTGCAGTACAGGTTCTGGCACTGCCAGGTACAATGTCACCAAAGCAGATTGAAGGCACTGATAGTTGTTGCTGAACTTGTGAGAGGCCAGGGGCCCTATTACAGTGCATTAAGATCCCACCGCTAAAGATTAATTTCACTGCAATAGCGCAACTTTTCCTGCTCTGAGACTCCAATAGATCAGCTCACTATTATAGATCAGTGGTTTCATGTTAAACATACATACATACATACATACATACATACATACATACATATATACATATATATATCTCTTCCTTTCCCTTTCTCTCTTCCTATCCCTCTCTCTCTTCCTCTTTATCTTCCTCTCTCTCTCTCTCTCTCTCTCTCTCTCTCTCTCTCTCTCTCTCTCTCTCTCTCTCTCTCTCTCTCTCCTCCCCGCTCTATCCTCTCTCTCTCTCTCTCTCTCTCTCTCTCTCTCTCTCTCTCTCTCTCTCTCTCTCTCTCCCCATCCTCTCTCTCTCTCTCTCTCTCTCTCTCTCTCTCTCTCTCTCTCTCTCTCTCTCTCCCCATCCTCTCTCTCTCTCTCTCTCTCTCTCTCTCTCTCTCTCTCTCTCTCTCTCTCTCTCCCCATCCTCTCTCTCTCTCTCTCTCTCTCTCTCTCTCTCTCTCTCTCTCTCTCTCTCTCTCCCCATCCTCTCTCTCTCTCTCTCTCTCTCTCTCTCTCTCTCTCTCTCTCTCTCTCTCTCTCCCCATCCTCTCTCTCTCTCTCTCTCTCTCTCTCTCTCTCTCTCTCTCTCTCTCTCTCTCTCCCCATCCTCTCTCTCTCTCTCTCTCTCTCTCTCTCTCTCTCTCTCTCTCTCTCTCTCTCTCCCCATCCTCTCTCTCTCTCTCTCTCTCTCTCTCTCTCTCTCTCTCTCTCTCTCTCTCTCTCCCCATCCTCTCTCTCTCTCTCTCTCTCTCTCTCTCTCTCTCTCTCTCTCTCTCTCTCTCTCCCCATCCTCTCTCTCTCTCTCTCTCTCTCTCTCTCTCTCTCTCTCTCTCTCTCTCTCTCTCCCCATCCTCTCTCTCTCTCTCTCTCTCTCTCTCTCTCTCTCTCTCTCTCTCTCTCTCTCTCCCCATCCTCTCTCTCTCTCTCTCTCTCTCTCTCTCTCTCTCTCTCTCTCTCTCTCTCTCTCTCTCTCTCTCTCTCTCTCTCTCTCTCTCTCTCTCTCTCTCTCTCTCTCTCTCTCTCTCTCTCTCTCTCTCTCTCTCTCTCTCTCTCTCTCTCTCTCTCTCTCTCTCTCTCTCTCTCTCTCCCTCACCCTCTCTTTCTCTCTTCCTTCCCCTCCCTTTCTCTCTCTGTCTCCCCTCTACTTCCCTCTCTCTTTCTCTCTCTCCTCAATTTCCCTCTTTCTCTCTCCCTCTCCTTTCCTTTATTCCTACCTTCTCCCCCTTTCTCTACTTCATCTTCGTCTTTCTCTTCCCCTCCCTCATTCTCCCTCTCCCCCTTTCTCCCTTTCTTCCCTTCCCTCTTCCTTTCCCCCTCCCCTTCCCTCTTCCTCTCATTCTTCCTTCACTTTCTTCGTCTTACCCTTTAATCAAGTCTTCTCTTCGTCTTCAAGTATTCTCAACATTTCTTCCCGGAAAAGTAGGAAAAAAAAAGAAAAATGAAATCAGCAAAATTTCCCGCAGACTTGCACCATAACTTTAATCATATACGCCAATAGTAACAAAAAATACACTTTTATATTTCGGAGTTTTAACTCCAGTCGCGCAAATCTGTTCAACCAATTGCAACAGTACTAATCCCCCCTCTGCAACGACCATGCAATATACTGTACCATGTTTACAACGTCAAGGAAAATAAGATCTGACACTAACTATCCACTCCCTTGCTTGACGGGGAAGACAAAGGCAAGGAGCTGCCAAACACGGCCTGGCCGATAGAACTTAACTTCGCCGAGAGAAACCCGGTGGCGATAGAACCACAGTTGAGACGATAACCTCAGTGACCGCAGCCTCACGCCCACCGTCCACGACTTCGGTTCTATAACTCGATTTTCAGTTCTTTTTTCTAACTATTCTGGCCATAATCATTGTTTTTACTATGAAGAACCAAGAGTTTTTTTTCTGGTAAAACGGAAAGAAAAACTCATGTGATCATACCATTACAGATTCAATGTGCACTGTTATCTGGCCCTTGTTACCAATAATGTGAGATTCCTCTCTAACTTTTTAACCTATTTTAAAGCTTAACGTTTGGCAATAATCACCCCAGCTGCAAATATCACGTTATCCGGCACAATGACCTAAGAACACCATACCGTGTCATATCGTAATACATGTCCCTAACCATTTCGGAATCCCACTTGTTTTGAAGGAAAGAGAACCCATGTCACTGTAATTAATAACAGATAATAAACCCAGCGTAGTTCGTCTTTACGCACGTTGCTATAGAGCACTGTTGAGCTTCACGTTACCATCTTTCATTATCAAAATGTTTTAATCACGCACGAGTCTTTCCAGGCACGCACTATAAAGACTGCAATGCGCACGCCACTTCAAGCTCTCACTTTAATCAGTGAAGGTTGCAGGCTGCATGACACATCAACACTCTTCACTGCTTCGAGCTACACCACAAGCCCCTTGGCAGTTTCAATCGCTCATGTCATGAAAAGCCGGTCTTTCACCGCCCCTCCCCCTCACATCCGCCTCATGTCAGTAAACAACGTTTAAATTTAACAGTGTTGAAAGTTCAAGATGTTCTGGTGTATTTAAAAGTTGCATCATTATTTATAGTCTGGTTATTATTAACTATGATAGCTAATATTTCCAAGCAAACGATCAGCTTCAGCGACATCTTGGCACCAGTGAGGTAACCAGGCCAGAGCGGGTCGTGTAACAAAAACTTAACTTTCTCTGTCACTGTTTACCACTTCACTCCTTGGATAATGATTTAGGTCTCATAGATTTAACGGTAAGATTTGTTTCGGATCAAACGAATATTTTCTGCATTTTCAAACCGTTCGCCAACTGATGGTTTAACACTGACATGCAGTTGCGATTACACTTAGCCGTATGTTTTTGTGAATGATCAAATGCTATCATTCATGTACCATTGAGCACTGTACCAATTCAGTTGCAGCAAAAGCAAGGTCGATAAGCATATAACGGTAACGCCAGGCTAGGCGTCAGTCAGGTAGAGCAGGGCGGGCGCTTTCCTGCCTTCGGAGACCACAATATTTCCTCGAGTCACACTGGAATATCCACTAGTGCCTCGACGCACACACACAGTACCCTCACTAAATCGGGGCTGGATAGTGGGTGACAGGCAGGATGGCTTAAAGTGGATATGTTCCTTGTCTCCACACGACACTCGAGGCAACAGGTCGTCCTGGCGCTACAGTCTCACGCCCACGCACGCCCGCCTTCGTCTTCAAATCCAGGTTGCACATGGACCGCCATGTAAGTTGCACTACTTGCATCACAATTTTCGATAGCGCACTAACAATGGCAACACCCCTTCACAAGCATCTCACTGAAATCACTGGTTTCATAACAACACACCACGTCCAGAATATCGTCCCACCGAGATAGAATATATTCAGGTGTATACAGCATCGGCACGCCTGCAACAACTACACCAGCGTGTTGCAAGACGACCGAGAGAGACGCATGTGCAAGTGAGCGTGGTGGGCGCTGGGCACGGACTGGGCAGGCGGGCAACGGCGTCCACCACTCAATGGGAGAGAGTCAGGTAGGCACGGAACGAGGGGGAGGAGGAGGAGGGGAGGGGACGGCACGCTGCTAGATGCTGATGCTACTGTCACTTTTGTTGCCGACTTACGAGTGCCGGAAACTTGTCAGCGATGTATCGTAGCGACTCGGTACGAAATATCAAAAAGTCATTGCCAGATCTATTAGAGCGCAAGAATCGTAGCAAAATTCGCATGAAGACGGAGGAAAGATTCACAGACACCATAGGAAGCGCAGCTGACAGTCAATGGGGAAAAGCGAGAGCATATCGAAGTTGATGCTGACTCTCAGTTAAACGCTGCAGTAAAAACTTGATCACTCACTTCCCGAGATGTCTATCCGCATTCTTGGCGGAAAGGAAAGGAAATCCATTGTTTACCAACACGCAGCACGTTGTAGACATTTTTTTATGACAACCTCCCGTACCCATATTGGCATCAGGAATCTGCTATTATATCATAACGGTGCTGCTATAGATAGTCTGGTCGCGCGGCTATAGAACTTCGTGTCACTTTGGTAAGATTATATGGCTTATAATCCATGTACTTATCACGGGTATGATGCATCAACACCCCCTCTCTCTCTCTATCTCTCTCTCTCTTTTTCTCTCCTCCCCGCTCTATCCTCTCTCTCTCCTCCCCGCTCTATCCTCTCTCTCTCTCTCTCTCTCTCTCTCTCTCTCTCTCTCTCTCTCTCTCTCTCTCTCTCTCTCCGCTCTCTCTCTCTCTCTCTCTCCCCCCCGCTCTCTCTCTCTCTCTCTCTCTCTCTCTCTCTCTCTCTCTCTCTCTCTCTCTCTCTCTCTCTCTCTCTCCCCGCTCTATCCTCTCTCTCTCCTCCCCGCTCTATCCTCTCTCTCTCTCTCTCTCTCTCTCTCTCTCTCTCTCTCTCTCTCTCTCTCTCTCTCTCTCTCTCTCTCTCTCTCTCTCTCTCTCTCTCTCTCTCTCTCTCTCTCTCTCTCTCTCCCCATCTCTATCTCTCTCTCTCTCTCTCTCTCTCTCTCTCTCTCTCTCTCTCTCTCTCTCTCTCTCTCTCTCTCTCTCTCTCTCTCTCTCTCTCTCTCTCTCTCTCTCTCTATCTCTCTCTCAGCTCTATCCTCTCTCTCTCCCACTCCCCGCTCTATCTCTCTCTCTCACTCTCTCTCTCTCTCTCTCTCTCTCTCTCTCTCTCTCTCTCTCTCTCTCTCTCTCTCTCTCTCTCTCTCTCTCTCTCTCTCTCTCTCTCTCTCTCTCTCTCTCTCTCTCTCTCTCTCTCTCTCTCTCTCTCTCTCTCTCCCACTCTCTCCCTCTCTCTCTCTCTCTCTCTCTCTCTCTCTCTCTCTCTCTCTCTCTCTCTCTCTCTCTCTCTCTCTCTCTCTCTCTCTCTCTCTCTCTCTTTCTCTCCTCCCCGCTCTATCCTCTCTCTCTCCTCCCCGCTCTATCCTCTCTCTCTCTCTCTCCGCTCTATCCTCTCTCTCTCTGTCTCTCTCTCTCTCTCTCTCTCTCTCTCTCTCTCTCTCTCTCTCTCTCTCTCTCTCTCTCTCTCTCTCTCTCTCTCTCTCTCTCTCTCTCTCTCTCTCTCTCTCTCTCTCTCTCTCTCTCTCTCTCCTCCCCGCTCTATCCTCTCTTTCTCCTATCCGCTCAATCCTCTCTCTCTCCTCCCCGTTCTATCCTCTCTCTTTACTCCCCGCTCTATCCTCTCTCTCCTCTCCGCCCTATCCTCACTCTCCTACTCCATGCTCTATCCTCTGTCTCTCCTCCCTGCTTTATCTCCTCTTTCTCCTCCCTACTCTCTCTTCTATCTCTCTCCCTATCCCTCGCCCTATCCCCTGTCTCTCTCTCCTCCACATCTTTCACTATTTTCCACCCTCTCTCCTCTCTTTCCCCTCCCCTCTCTATCCTCTCTATATCCTCTCCCCTCTCTCCCTTCTCTCTTACCTCCTACTTTGCTATCCCCTCCCTCCTCCTTTCGTCTCCACTCCTTCCTCCCTCTTCCTTTCCTCTTACCTCCCTCCCTCCTCCTTTCCTCTTCCCTCCCCCTCCCTCCTCCTCTTTTCCTCTTCCTTCCCTCTTCCTTTCTCTCCCTCTCCCTCTCCCTATCCCTCTCTTTTTAGAGGAAAATACGAGTCATTCGACATTCAAATATGGTAATATTCGACAGACGGTAAACACATGTCTGTTATGGTAAGCATCAAAACGTCTCATATCAAAACATAATTTTTTTCCTGAGCATCTAAAAATGCATCGTGCTTTATCAAATATTATAAATACCTACAATGTGGAACTTTAAAATTACATTTAGGATGCTGACATAAGTGGATTTCCTGTACTCAGGTGAGGCTACTTCCTGACGATATCATTTAAACGCTAAGGTCAAATGAGGTCAATGCGACATTAGCATTGCACTTCATTTAGAGTCAAGTACTATTTTTCTAAGAATTACCAAGACTGGTTTTATATTCACTAAGGATTTTCAAAATATAATTTTCGGGGTCAAATCCAGGAGCTGCATTACCATAATCCTGATATAAAATGATCATGTACGCACGAGTGCGCACTCCTAAACACGCATGCATACACACATATAAACACAAACATTCACTGTTGAAGACACACGCACACACACGCATGCACACACAAACCCGCGCGCGGAAAAAATGCCTTGGGGTTGGCTGTACTGATGGGTTGGATGACAATGTTAGGCGAGACGAGTGAGCGAGCCGATAAGATAGCTGAACACGTCGAACACAGTGTGAAGATAAGTGGGTAAGTGAGATGGATAGGTGAAAAGGCCGAGATAAGTGGTGGATTCGCGAGGGTATGAGCGGGTGGGCAGAGTGGGCGTGCAGGGAAGGAGGAGTGAGGGGGTGAGATGGATGAGAGAGAGGGTATGGGGGTTGGGTGAGGGTTGGGGGGGAGCGAGTGGGCTGCAGAAATGGGCGGGCACGCAAGCTGGCCTCCTGGGTGGAGCGGCGGCCGAGGGAGCAAGGTGAGGCAGCCCGCAACAAGGATAACCTGGTCGCGGTGCCGCCCGGACGCCTCTCCACCTTCACCTGCAATTTGCAATCGCTGGTTCTTAAATGCCATCGCAGCTGCCGGCTCCCTCGCCCTCGGTGAGCCGGCGGCGATGATCGCGCCTTCGGTTGTAACGGTAGTTGTAGTAAATGTTGCAATAGTTGTAGTAATGCTAAGAGCTATTGTGATAATGATGATAATAATGGCGCTAGTAGTAATATTGATAAATATAGTAATAATAATAACAATATAATGACAATAACAATAATGATGATAAACTAGTATCAGCAAAAAAAGGAAGAATAACCACAATAATGATACGTATATCAATAAAAGCAACAACAACAGTAGCAACACCAATAAATGTTACATTATCAACAATAATCATTACTGCCACCACGATCATCATCACAATTAACTTCATCATAGTAAATCTCTAAGAAAATGGAGCATGTTTCTCTACGCCGATTCTGTGACATCGATATAGATAACAGTAATCACAAATTCCTAATCAATCCATTGATTATGGAATCTACGGTCAGTCCCTGCCGCAATTCGACACCACCAAAATAAAAATTCGACAGATATATAATTCATACAAATATATAACCGCAGTAAATTCTGACCATAAACCGAGGCAAAGAATATTGGAAAAAGAGAAAGGCAAAAAAGGCTGGATTCCCCGGCAAAAAAAGAAATCCAAATTAAAGAGACAAGCCATAAAGTAACTGTAGGCTGAAGCGGCCATCAGCAGGCTGCGGCACAAAGGGGCGTGTTGCAGTAGCTCTGTGCATGTTTTTGTCGGCGGCAGCAGAGTCAGGGTTGGCGTGTGCAAGTGAGCCCGTGTCAGGACATATGTGTTACCATGTGCATTTGGATTTGACGCATGCGCGCATGGTGCATGAGCTTCAGAACACATTTATAAACCTGTAACAAAGTTTAAGTGCCTTGCGGTTGTATTAGTCATACATTCACAACATGAGTTGATTCAATTGCTCTCAGTGTACCAGTAAAATGATTAACTGTGATTTAAGTCTAGATGTTTATAGCTGCGAGTACAGCAAGCAACATGAGCTGGGGCAACATAATGGATGCAATACAAGAGCGGCATGAGAGCAGGTTTTCGAGATGCAGAGGATGTCGCAATGCTCTTCAGGGAATCCTCTTTCGGACTCCTTCACGATCGCCTCCTTGCTAACCCGCTCCACATTTTTCAAGCGTAGCCCTCCCATTACATCCTTTCACGGCTTATATACCATTGCTATAGTCCTCGTCTTTCATAACTTCTCTAATCCTATACTTTCCTTTGTCTGTTACTCTCCCCCCACCCCTTCACTTTCAGCAGTTTCCAAACTTGTCTAAAGTGACAAGATTAAATGTAGAGACCGAATCTGTGTTATGACATATATAATAAAGCATTCAGTAAAAACATACTACAAATTAAGTATTTTATCAGAAATTATATGTATGAAGCCCAAAGAATGTTTCAAGTGAGCATATTAAATGAACGGATCTATCATAGGACACATGTAGACTATAAGAAAGCAATTAAAGGAACAAAGAAATTATACGAACACAATCTAAAGGTGGCCATTAGGGAAGAAACAAAATTGTACTGATCCAACTGAGGAGAAATGCAATGGAAGTTCGTAACAAGTGTAACACGCAAATCTCTGTCCTCAAACACCGGTTCCACTTTGCGAGGAGAAGCTGTCGCCTGGGCGGTTTCTGTGTATTTGCCGACTTCGCTACGTTTCTACGTTCTTTTAATTATCCCGTTTTAATGAATTTTTGCTGCGAATAACACCATTGTTCAAAATAGAGTAAATGTCAACTTTCCTGAAATTACGGAAACTCGGAAAATCCCTTACCCTTAATTGTAGTTGATTACATCGTTGACTTTTTCGATACATACATAAAACACGATACATAAAACACGAAGAGTCACTTATATAACATAAAAGACTACCCTGTACATGCATACAATGCGCCTGTTGGGCTTCCCAGTGCAGTGCAGATGTTAGTAGAAGTGAATCTCCCGTCACGGATATTACAGCAACAGGTCCAGCGGAATATGAGCAGCAGGAGGTGACGACAAGGGTCATGATACAAGCAGAAGGGATTCCCCGGGCCATCGGAGCAGGCGGCTCGCTACTGGTCGTGCAGGAACATGGCGAGACGGCTCGAGTGCCCCGTGACAACAGTATTGCTCCCATCGGAGTGCGCCGTGACATCGGTCTTTCCCCCTCCGACCGTGCCTCCGTCCGTCGCAACTCGACGGGGCGCGTCGGTACTTCATCCGTCCACTCGTTCGCCTCCACGACGTGCCATGCCAGCGCACGAGTCGTGACTGCCAGTGAAGGCGCGCCGGAATGGCCTCAGCTTGGCGAACCATCACCAAACCCTCGCTCTGTATGTTAAGTAGGAAGGAATTTTTTGGGAAGGTGATGCAAACCAATGGGAGAGACCGAATTGATTACGGTCCCTCTCTCTTCCCGCAACAAATGCCTCTGTTCCATCCCCTTCCGATTCGCGTCTCTTTTCTCCCTCCTCTTTTGCTTTCCTCCTTCCATATTTCATGTCTTTCCTCGCCCTTTGCTCAATTGTTCTTGTTGCCCCCTTCCTTTCCCTCTTCCCTTCCCCTGCCCCCTCTTCTCCATAATTATCGTTGGCCCGTCTCCCAACAGCTCCGCCTGTAAAAAAAGTTGTCCTTGACTCTAAAGCTGATGTTCCAAGTGAAGCAGCAACAAGGGAGAATTCTCGCACGACTTTTAAGCCGTTTCTTGCCGAGGGAAATTAAAACAATAGAAGAAGAACGAGGTCACCTGTCTCAAGCTTGCACAAAGAGAGCATCGATAAACGGGCACGAAGACCCGGCCGGAGTCCGACACAATAATGCCATAAACACGAGAGTAATGAGGGAGAGGAGTTGCATTCTCGTGTAATTAGCTCTTCTCAAGGAGAGGGAACACCTCGGGAGGAGAAAAAAGCGGCTCCCGGTAAGAAAGCTCGAGCGAGTGTCGAGTATCGTGCACGAACCCACCCGAGGTGAAGTGATGTGCGACCACCAGGCACTGGTCACACCTTGCGATCGGGGTGGGGTGAGGCTTGGGGGAGGGGGGTGAAGGGGTAGAGTACGAGGTGACTGGCAGAAAGTGATAGTGGGCGGGAAAGAGGAGGAAAGCAGTAGGGAAAGGTAGGACGGGGAGGGGCTTTGGGTCAAGTGCTGGCGGACAGGTCTTTGTGCCAGGGAAAAGTGGGCTAGACCAACGACCGTGTTTACGGATCTTGGGACTAGCAAGTGATCAATCTATGTATCTAACATTGGCCTATATGTTGTAAATAAGGCAGAAAACAGGGATATTGCTTGCAAATAATACAGGCTAAAAATACTACGAAGTAAGTGAAAAGTGAGAAATTAATCATGCAAATCGTTTGGTCAATCTTAAACCAATAATCTAAATTCACTTAGCATATCTAAAGAAAATGCACGTTTTATTCAGGGGGAATGATATTGAAATCTAAAGAAATCTGAACCCCAACACAAAATCAAGCAAAAGATAGAACATGCACAAGCAGGGCTAGAAACTTAGGTGCCGCAATGATGAATGGTTCATTGTTACGCTGAGAAGAAAATAACAAAGAAAAACTTGCTTGTTGCAACAGGAATCACAGGAGTGATACTGCAGCCCAACCAAGAGACCTTTTAGCTGCTACAGAGCCAGCAAGCGCCAGGGGTAATTAATGGCGCTTCCACGTCTAGCATATCAATAAGAAAGCCTATATGTTATCAGGACAGCGTCTGCATTACGGAGATGGTAGCACGGAGGGAAGACAAAAAAAATAAAAAAAATAAAAAAAAATAAAAATAAAAATCCGAAGGGGCTAATTTCATCCCCGACAAAAAGACGGAAAACCGCGCTACTAACAAAAAAAGACATAGTTTTAAATAAAAAGAAGCATGTGGGGAATCAGCCCAATATTTTGCAACGTTTTGCGAACAAAAAGAAAACACGTGACAAGAATGGTTAAGCAGAACATGGGAAATAACACTGGAAGAGTTAGTGGAAGGCGGTCAAGGCCGAAGAAGCCACTGCAGGGTGGGCTTTGTTCTCTTTATATTAAACGATAATCTCATCTTAATGTCTGCTGAATCGTGCCCACTTCTATAACAGTAAAAGTGATAGTTTTCCCTGTAGCATAATAAACACCATGACTACTAACCAGATTAAGCTGTACCACATGAACTCTTGATCTATTCATCTGTTATATAAACCTCATATAAATAAATCATTTCTACAGTCATGCACTCGGTCATTTAATCCCTGTCCGCCTGTCTTTCACATGAACATCTGTCTGTCTGTCTGTCTGTCTGTCTGTCTGTCTGTCTGTCTGTCTGTCTGTCTCATTCTCTCCTTCTTGGCACTCGGACCTCGCATCCCCTCCCTGGCTCTAAGTGCCACAACACCACGCCGAAGGTTAGATCGAATATCCCAGATATGCCTCTCGAGACGCAACAGTTAAGTGCCACGAGCCTGTTGCCGGATGCGCTGCTCGGAAAGACGGTACTGGAGTTGCGGCATTGCAACATATATAAAGAAATGCGTATTTACAAATATATGCAAATATGTGACATAAGGAGTGGGGGAAAGAATAAGAAAGAGGGAGAGAAAGAAGCATATGCATACATACTGACTGGCAGACGGATGATGATATGTGTGTGTGTGTGTGTGTGTGTGTGTGTGTGTGTGTGTGTGTGTGTGTGTGTGTGTGTGTGTGTGTGTGTGTGTGTGTGAGAGAGAGACAGAGACAGAGAGAGAGAGAGAGAGAGAGAAAGGATGAGAAATAGATATGGAGAGAATCTATAAACAAAAACCGACCGAAATTGAGGCGTGTGATAATCAGCAAACGAGGTTACAGCATACCACTGACGAAATCTTTTCTCTTGTATTATGCAAGAACGAGGGTCGCCATCCATGAAGATCCAACGGCCGGCATGCATTCAAAACGAAGCATTGCCTAATTAAATCACAATGCATGAGGGTGTGTGCTGCACGTCAATACCTTTGAAAAAAAAACGTTATAAAATAGCGTGAAATGTCAATTTCTAAGTGACAAATTGTCATACTGGCCTTTGAAGTGGATAGAAGGAGATATTGCACTGAGACAGCCCGGAAAAATACATGTAACTGTAGAGACAACATACATGGACGACGGTTGCTACAGTATGTGTAAAACACGTTTTTTTGGTCTTTGGGAGACTCAGTGTCCGGGACAGATTATGTTTCATGACACTTTTTAAGTTACAAAAGACATGAACATCTATGACGTTTTTTGTTTTTGTTTTTCAGAAAAAGAATGATCTTGGTGCAGAACATGACTGCTTATTCCGGCCTTATAAAAAATGAAGATTATTAAACTATCGCAAAAAAATCTATTTTTTCTTCTCTTTTTGGCCTGTTGCCCACGACCCATGACTGAGCCAGAATCACAGCCCCACCTTGAGTAACTAGCTTCTGTGCCTAAAATACCACAATTATGTAATGTTTTACCAAGAGAAAAACTCAATATCAGTGATTAAAGTTTTAATATCAACACTTTATGAAGCCCCGAGGCGGATCGTGTTGCCGGGTGTGCATCGAGCACTCGTTACGGTACCTGCCTCTCGTGCGTAGGCTCTGTGCGCAACACTCAATCGTCCCCTGGGTGATTCCACGCACACAAAGGGGCTGGGAGATCAAATAATCCGCCTACGCATAGAAGGCAGAGGCACAAATACACATAGTCATTTTAACCATCTCCATTTGGGATACAGCAGTAAGTTTTTTTTCTTTAGTATAATCCGGCTTAGATGTTTTTTTTATTCTCTCTCTCTCTTTTTGTACTGCGTCATATATGGCTGGCCATTATGATCCTCTCTCGGGGTTGAGAAGACAAAACTGCTCTTCCATTGGCTGCCGTAGGATGTGTGCGCGTTCATATTAGCTGTATAACTTAACATGACATTTCCCAGCAGGTAACTTGCAGCTGAGTGGTAGAACAGCACAGTCGAGTCATTTGCTTACATCTACATTGTATATTAATAGACGAGCATAAAGTTACAAACCTCCTCAATTAGATAATGTGTGTGTGTGTGTGTGTGTGTGTGTGCAGAGAGAGAGAGAGAGAGAGAGAGAGAGAGAGAGAGAGAGAGAGAGAGAGAGAGAGAGAGAGAGAGAGAGAGAGAGAGAGAGAGAGAGAGAGAGAGAGAGAGAGAGAGAGAGAGAGAGAGAGAGAGAGAGAGAGGGAGGGAGAGAGAGAGGGAGAGAGAGAGGGAGAGAGAGAGAGAGAGAGAGAGAGAGAGAGAGGGAGAGAGAGAGAGGGAGAGAGAGAGAGAGAGAGAGAGAGAGAGAGGGAGAGAGAGAGAGGAGAGAGAGAGAGAGAGAGAGAGAGAGAGAGAGAGAGAGAGAGAGAGAGAGAGAGAGAGAGAATGAGAGAGAGAGAGAGAGATGGTACTTATATATATTACCATATCAATGCTTGCTTTATGCACGCATGCATCACAACACCTGTTACACTCTACAAATACTTATTCACATATCACGAGCTCTTACCTTCTACCTCCTCCTTTATCGTGACCTCCCCATTACCACCATTAGAGTCACAAGTCCAGAAAAAAAACGAACTGACCTGCAGTCCATTCTCCTCCTCTCCCCCTGCCTCTCCCTATCCCCTCCATTCCCCCGCCTTACATGCCCTCCCCCTAGAGAAAAATCTGACCTCCAGTCCTTTCCCCTCCTTCCCCTTCCTCCTTTACCTCTCTCCCTCCCCCCTCCCCTCCCCAGCCCCTTCTGCTACCACAACAAAGAATCATCTTAATGTTAAAGTTGCGTCGGGGTGAATGAGGGCCGGTAATGAGCGCG
>BOPN01003929.1:113017-115517 GCA_017312705.2 Penaeus japonicus | reverse complement strand
GAAATGACAACACTACATTACCCAACGTCGTGATCGCCAAGAAACCGGAGGAACCACGGCAGTGCAACGCCATCAATAAACGTACCTGGAAAAAATAAAGACGTAAATCAGTATCAAAGGAAAACTTTACTCTTCAACATTATCTGGTATGTACAGCCATGTTACTGGTGTGAAATAAAATGCAACAAATTCAGCTTAGCGGAAAAATATTCCGATAACGTGTCTATGATCTACATAAGAAGTATGACTAAAGTATGATTAACTGTACCGACATGCGATATCCCAAATTCACATATTCAAAAATACTTGGTAAATATTTTTTTCAAGGACAATTATTATCACCATTGCCAGATTATCTTCAGCTTCTTTTGCCTTCAAACTTGGGATGAGAATCACTCCTTTCTCTAGAAGCCTGATCGTATATCGACTGCACATGTGATTAAACACAGTGAATCAATTAGTGGAAAAAAAATCGTTGTTCTACACTCATCGAAACAATTGACTTTTCTACTATGATGTCCGAAGTGCTGACTTTAAATATTTACTTTTTTTTTGCAATGAGTGTCTTGTGAACCAATCCCTGCTCTGTGTACTTTCCCCAACTGTGTACACAAGTGGGAGCCTAGCAAATAACTAAATTCAGTTTAGTATAAACATCATTAGCACATTTTTTCAAATATCACTGTGGCAAAAAAATCTAGGGACATGGCTTTATCGCCTGTTACCTGAACTTCGGCGTTTGGATTTCAAAAAATGCCAAGAGAGAAAAAAATAGAGGCATCAAGACACAACCGACTGCGCTCCGATTTCACAGCTAACCGAGGAGGAATTCTGAGGTATCGTTTACGTGACTGGTAAATATGGGAGGCGAAAATAAAGCATCTTTTCAAGAAAAAAAAAAACGTCATTTGATACAGAATATTTGAGTTATGACTTATAACAATAGTATACGAGAAGCAGGGAAATCTATGGATATATTGCTATAATAATTTCAATTTACATACAAATCGGTAATCTTTTACAAAGCGTAAAAGCCAAATAACCATACCGATAATATCATAGAAAGTTTCAACATGAAATACGGAATAAATAAGACCGCTGGACTACCAAGAAAAAATATCAATACTGATCAAAATAAAATGTCCGACGCAACACCATTCCAGACACGAAACACTTCGATTTAAGATAAGCAGGTATGTCCCAATCACACAAAGACTCTATAAATGACTCGACCAAATGGGAGAATGGAAAAGGTGATCACCCAGCCTGATAGGAGTAAAGCTGGATGGATGATATGTAAATGATTTCGCTAGATGAGGCAGTATTATGTGGTTGATCCACCCGAGGAGCGGCGCGGTCGAGTTGATGGCCTCGTTAGGTCGCAGAATGGAAAAGCGAAGGGGGTGCACACAAAGAACAGGAGATCGTAACCTATCTCTTGTTGGTGTGACACTCACGAACGATTTACTGGCCTATAGTACTGACCTGAAAAGAGTGGATGCTGAAATTTTGAAATTCTACATCTTCAAGACACGATAACGGTTCATAGTGAGAGAGAGAGAAAAAAAAGAGAGATCAGCTACAAGATTTGTGTATTTTGCAGTTCTTAGCGCATATTTCCATGTCATTCTCGCAAATGAAGAAGTTTTAACATCTTTCTTGACCATTACCTTGAAACTACCAATTTGCCACACAAAATGATCACCTCTGTCCATATTCCCTTCTCTTCAATTAATGGCATGGGCCACAGAATACAATCCAACATTTCGAGCTGAATTTCAAATAGACACACACTTAAGTACTCGAAATTAATTGACTTAACTGACATCATCCGCACAAAAAATGGTCGAATAAGCGAAAAAAATGCCCGTTTAGCAGATGCTCCGTCGTGCACACTTAGCGAGACAGCAGCACCAGCCCGGAGAGTCCCCTCTGATGTGCATGGCGAAGGTCCCCCGCCGAGGGACCCGAGAGCATTAAGCCTTGTTTGGTGTTTATGTTATGACTGCCTCCAAGATACTCTGCGGATAAAGAGCCGACGCGATAGAAGTTCGAGAGAGAGAGAGAGAGAGAGAGAGAAAGCGGAATGCCATGACGCAGCTCGAGGAAAACTATCGGGATCTCGAGTTCTCCCCCTTGTAACACACTCCTGCAAAACGTAAGGCACGCGGAGAGAGAAAACATACGAGGACTCATGAATGCGCGCAAACCAGTTTCGCTCGGGCGCTCATGAGAAGTGATGGAAAAAAGGAAGGAAACTGAAAGGATGAGGCCAAGGGTGTCCACATTCCTTCCCCAGCTCGGCCGGCGCGGGGTTGGGCCGTGTAATGGAGAGTGTGCTTCACCTCCTTTCGGCTCCGATGACATCACAACAAACATGGCTACACAACTCCGTGTTTAAGAACTGGTAACGTGATACGGCAATGTCGGTTTAAGTGCTTTCGTTAAGAACTTCGCTCTGTTTAATAGCACAAAAAGAGAGATGATGTAGCATCTAGAA
>BOPN01003929.1:100517-105517 GCA_017312705.2 Penaeus japonicus | reverse complement strand
GCCCCGGCATTTGGACATTCTAGGCTAGAAATCCTTAAGATGAGTAACATCATAAACCCATACAGTCCCCTAAGTATACGCACTTATGAACGCACCTACTCTGTGTTCGTCTGTTCGTGGGTCTGTCTGTGTCTGTCTCCCTCTATCTATGCCATTAGCGCCAAAGCCTCACTCACATGTGCCTGTCCTCGCCCGTGTGGTCAGATGGGCGTGGGTCTTCACGCCTGGATTGCCTCACGCCCGCACACCCGTCCCCTCCGTAACGGCTGAGTTCATATCTTTTAGCAGAATGAAGGCGGGTGTACGGAAGACTTTCAACTATGATTTTTATGCATGGCTAAAAAGGTGGAACAGTTCAAATGTGTATGTGAAAACACACCCACGAGCGTGTACTTAGGATTGTTTTCACTTTTACTTCTTGCAATGCCGCAATATGTGAACGCAGGTGTGTGAGTTTGTTTATGTATAACTGTGTGATTGAGTGAGTGAGTGAGTGAGTGGGTGAGAGTGAGAGTGAGAGTTTGAGTGTGATTATGAGTGTTTGCGTGTGTGCGTTTGTGTGTGTGCCTACCTATACCTCTGTTTCATTTAACAATGTTTTTGTTGTTAGTGTTGGTGGTGATGTCGCTATTGATGTGCGTATGTGCACGTGTATGTCCACGTGCGCATATGCTTCTTTGCAGTCCCCTGTCTTTAGCGAACGATTTCCCTCTGAACCCAGTGCCACTTGCGCGCCCTTTCGACTGACCTTGCACCCCGCCGGCCGCACTGCCTCTTCCTTCCGAGGCAATGCGTACCGCGCCGAGCATCCTTCAGCCGCGAACAAAGAGGACGCGCCTCCCAGGTCACGCGAGGAGGCGCGAGGGCGCGGGGAGAGCGGATAGCGTCGGAGCCCATGAAAGAAACGTTACAAATGACGGAGCGAGACTCACGAGTCCTATTAATAAATCACGCCAATAAATCTAGGGAGAAAGTTTCAGCTTTGGGTTTCGTCTGGGATTAACGAGCTCCTTTGCGGCTGCTCCTTAAATCTTCTGGTTGCGATAGCGCCGTCGTCTCACTGCCCGTAATCTGTTTATAGCGATGTGTATGTGTGGCGGCTGTATGTAAGCAGCTGTGCTGTGTTGCACGCTCGGTACAATGTTGCGTACATTGATGCGTTGGCGGCCACGGTAAACACATTCTCCGAAAAAGGTGATTGCAACATACATTACGTTGCATCGAGGAGGAGGTCTTGGCAGTGTAACTAGGAAGGGTGGGTTGGGAATAAGGCACCTGTGCGCCCACTCCTGTGAGAGTTAGCATGGCTGTAAGATGGGTTGCGGTCGACAATGAAAGAGATATTGTAGTATGTTTTGATATTACAACACCATGCTTTAATATCGTGAGGAAAGTCGGACGCGTGAACCTCATAATAAATTCATAGTTACTTTATTATATTTTTTGCTATATACAACGTTACCATGTTCACCATTACCATTACATGAAAATCCTTACTATACAGTTTAGGGTTCAAAATTCATACAGTTTTACCGCTACCGTTCTAGTTATCGCGACTATTCACTGTAAAACATCGGTTGATCACAATTTTAAATTTTCCCGCTAAAATATGCCGTCATAGCACCAAATGACCATCATTACTGTAGGCATGTGAACAACATCACAGAAGTGACGTACGATTATAATCACAAACAATAAATTCATTCACATTCATGAAGAGCTATTACCGTAAAACGTTTATTATGACAAGTCCGCATAATGATACATACTTTATAAACTGTAACCAGTCGTAAAATTAATATCTCATCCTGCTCTAAATACTCACAAATCATAAATTAAATCATGACATGCAACACTACAAACATCTAATCCAGTCGGTACCATTCAATAATAAATCGAGACCCTGCTTCAGGTTCACGCTAAATGTGAAGCTTATTCGAATGTTCATGTTTACAATCAACCAAAATCAAAGCTCCGTAACAATGTGGCGAAATGAACACAAATAAAAGCCACTCGCTTACTGAGACCAGAAATACAGAGTGAAGACCCAGGGAGAACTCGTTCCTCTCATGAACAAAGGCCTTCCACGCAGTACCTCACAATGCATGGCTGTAGCAAGGTTCTCTTTTTGCCAACGCGAATACAACGGTTTCCCTGGGGTGCTATTATGAGCGAGGTCTTGCACAATGATATCATATCGCTCGAGCGTTTACAGCGTAGTAATATCATTCACCTCTACATGCATCGCTAACTCGAGGCAGCTTTGTACTGCGAGGAATATGAAGTCCTTCTCAACGGGAAGATGACACAGCTGACGACGAGAAAACAGCTGCACAGGTGATTCGCCTAACTGCCCCCCACCCCCCCTCCTAGTCTCTGTCTTAAACATCCTCACGAATCCCCCTCACCACCACCCCTCTCTCCCCTCCCCCTACCTTACCGCCACTCACCCCCCGCGGACAACCATCAACACTGACTCATGTGAGAATTAGCGTGGTCATGCGCGGACACCTGGGAGTGCATGACGCACCAACTCGGATCGTGACCACACATCTGCCTCCATGCACCTCCCGTTCATCATCAGTCAGGCGCATGATGGATCATGCTGGATCATGGAGAGATTAGCATCTGCATGGTCAACCGGTCATGCGCCGTCACAATCACCAAATCACCCATGCAAGAAGTCTTCATCACAACAGAAACATCATAACGATATTTGAGTATTTGTTTTCATATTTTAAATATTTCATAAAATATAAACGCAGCGAAGGGAGACATGACGATAACGATAAAGAATATAAGCAACAGTAAAGACATCATTACCTCTTGCATTATACCAATACTTCATGAGGTCGAAGACAAATTGCTGAACTTGCAATCAACATGCATAGTCGTTTGTCGATCTGTCATCATCTGACACCACTAATACATGCACACATATATAAATACATCCAGCATTGTCTACTTATTTTTTTAAAGCTCAAAGGGCAAGTAGGATAATATTGCAGATGTTGTCCGTGGGAGGAACATGATACCGCGATCACTCTACCCAAGAAGGGTTTCCGACCCCTTTGTTGTACTACAATAAGGCTCATCTTTAACTGCGCAATGAACTTTATATCTGCGGGTGAAACAAACAAACAAACAAGCAACCACACTCGTCTGCCCAGGCCCCAATACGTCGTGATAACCACCTAGTTTATTTCGTGTGTTGAAAGAGGGCGTTTCGGCACAATTGGTTTCCGCGAGCGCCACGAAGGAGAGAGCGCACAAACCCGCACGGGACAAGTGACCTCGCAGCGGGACGGGAGGTGAGCGTGGACCTGCCATTAGATTCCTTACGGGAAATGGCAAGCGGGTGGACGTGGAGGAGGGGGAGCTGGAGAGGGAGGAAGGGGAGAGGGGGAAGGGGAGGAAGGAGGAAGGGAAGGTCACAATAAACCGGCATGCACAGCCTTTTGTCTATATACTGATGACATTCAACCCGAAAGAAATTTTCACGGTGATGGTTGGATGGCTGCATGGTCGATGGTTCCACCCCCAACCACCACCACGCTTTGCCACTCACGGGCCGGTCGTGAGAGCAACGGCACGACCCGCGGCTGCACGGAGAGCTGCAACAACGCGACGTTTAACCGCTTGAAGCTCTCCTTTCAACGCTTGTGCTGGAAAGAGAAGCGCTGTGAGCCATTGTATACTGAAAGCAATTACGACAGAAACAAGGTCTGAATCTATCTTTTCTGGTTCTTTTTTTTTTCTTCTTTATATTTCTTTATTATAGGATAAGGATATATCAATAATCATAATAGAAATAGCAGTATTAGTACTAAGTCCTGTTAAAAACAATGATAATAATGATAATTGTAATGAAGATATTAGGAATAACAATAGTGCTGATAATGTGGATGATGGTGAGGCAATCATTGACAAATACAATAATATATAGCAATGATAAAATAATACCAACAGTGAGAGTAATAATACCAATGAGGCAAAATATTTCAGTCAACCTAACCATCGCCATCCTCATGATTATCTCCAATTTAATACTATCCTTACTAACAGTGATAATAATGGTAATGATAGGAATGATGATAATTTAATAATTACAACGATAAACATTATCGTTATACACAAAGTATAACAACACCAACAATAACTACAATAATAATAACAATGAGGATAAGAATTCACGTATTCAACATTCTAAAATTGTATTGTAATTGTATTAACTTGTACGCCAAAATCGCATTCTATTTTCGTAATGAACTACTTCACGCATGGGACGAACTCGGCATTATACGAATTGAGCGTTAAATGGAGTGGGATTAGGGAGTGAAGGAAGGTGGGAGACAGAGAGAGAGAGAGAGAGAGAGAGAGAGAGAGAGAGAGAGAGAGAGAGAGAGAGAGAGAGAGAGAGAGAGAGAGAGAGAGAGAGAGAGAGAGAGAGAGAGAGGGAGAGAGAGAGAGAGAGAGAGAGAGAGAGAGAGAGAGAGAGAGAGAGAGAGAGAGAGAGAGAGAGAGAGAGAGAGAGAGAGGGGGGGAGGGGAAGGGAAAGTGTTTTAAGTTTATATTACACAATTTTACATTTTTCGTTATTTAAAGAGAGAGAGAGACAGAGAGAGAGAGAGAGAGAGAGAGAGAGAGAGAGAGAGAGAGAGAGAGAGAGAGAGAGAGAGAGAGAGAGAGAGAGAGAGAGAGAGATAAATAGATAGATTGAAAGAAAGATTGTTCCTCACTAACTGTTAGTAATGAGCCGTTTCAAGCAGAGACAAAGACGGAATCTGAGAGAGAGAGAGAAAGAGATGGGGAGAGAGAGACGAAAACAACACTTAATAGCATCCTTTTCGAACCTGACCTTCACTATCACAAAGGCAACGAAAACTCATACCATCTATATAATATCAAGAAAAGTTGATCTGCTTCAGAATGCAACGAGAGAAAAAAAATAATGAAATTATTTACAATCAAAATGTTGCAAAGCTCTTTCTGATTTAGGA
>BOPN01003929.1:88017-90517 GCA_017312705.2 Penaeus japonicus | reverse complement strand
AAAAGTTGTGTAACTTGAATGAAAAGAAAATGGAAAGGGAGAGCGAGAGAGACGAGGAAGGGGGTAAAGAAGAGGTTAACGCGTGAATGACTGAACTCTCGGTCACAAAGCAGCGCGTGACCGACAAGAGCCGGTCCCTCACACACGCCGACTGAGGCAGAGAAAGGCCGGCGGAATGGGGATCCCAACGGAAATCAGAATGTGAGAGGATCCAAAGAAAGAAAGAAGCAAAGCGACAAGAAAGAATAAGAGGAAAAAAATCATAGGGTCGGACGTGAAACGCTTCTTAAAAACACTACATCTGTGATTCCCAAAGTGTGCACCGCGGCGAAAATAATATAATTTTGCTAGATTTCGAGAATTCCTCACATTGATCGGCGAGAACAAGTCTAAGACTATAGTCTAAGACTATATATATATATATATATATATATTACGCTCAATGTTAATAGTTGCCTAATGTGTACATTAGGCAACATTTTACATATATATATATATATATATACATATATATACATATATATACATACACATATATATATATATATATATGTGTGTATGTGTGTGTATATATGTATGTATGTATGTATATATATATATATCAAAGGGCAGGTCAGCCGCCAAAATATTGGTTGTCTCTTAGTGTGTCGTCATGCTAAATGGTTTGAAAACCACTGCTCTATATGCATATTCAGCCGGTAATTTCTCCGGATACATAGAATAATGAACCATTCTACCTCCTTCCCTTGACACGGGTCACGAAAGGTCTTTCCAAGCCACGTACTAACGTTCTAATATAAAAGGTGTTCCATCAACAGAAATTTCGTAAATACCGTTCATCCACTTCCACCCACTCCCCCGACCCTCCAAACCCCGCCCGCTTGCCGCCCTCACGCCCAGTTTCCCTTCCCTCCACACGTAGCTCCATAAGGTTAAATGCGAGTGAGATACGTTTCGCGATAACTTCGTATTTCAGCAACACCTAGAGTAGGGTGGAGAGTGCATCGACGTATTTCATTGTGAATCTTGCCTAATATATCCGCATTTTTTTCTTCTCTCTCATTTATTTTCTTCTTTTTCTGACTAACCCTTGTCCTCTCCTTCCCAACCAGCCAGCACAACCAGCCCACTACCCACAATTTAAAGCTTACAACAACCCATTTTTTCCATCCTTGTAAGCAGCCCCAGAGCCTCCCTTCCTCTCCCCAACCCACGGGAGAGTTTAGGAGCCGCCTGGGATGCTGCATGACCCGATGTTTTTCTTCTTTCTTAACGCTCTCCGTACAAGGGATTATCGGAGTCCTAGCAGCACGCAAGGAGGTGGAGCGGAGAGGCCGTTGGGGCTAGAATGGGCTTTTAATGGCAGATGAGGACAGAATAAGGGATTCTCGATGGGCTTAACGTGAGACAAATTTTTGGCGGAGTGTGATTGATGACTCTGATAGGGTGTGATGTGGGTTCGCGTTGTTTTAGTGCCTGGAACGCCAGGTCCGGGTGGGCGGAGGCGAAAGAGTTGCCACGACATTTAACATTTTATATCATGCACGATTTTGAGCCATGCCGATACAGACCACTCTTGTCATGAGCCTTGAATTCATCTAATCTGTTATTCACAATACTGGTGGTTATTTCTCAATATGATTCCCAATGATCGTACGTATATATTTTCTTTAAAATGATATTGCAAATCGGTAGAGATCTTGTTGAATCGACTATTATTTTTTTTTAATTCAAGGGAATAACTAAACCTCCAGCAATATATTATTTACATCCAAGATAATTTTTCGCGTTTTAATAGCTCCTCATCGGCCCTATAGCGGAAAAAACACATCGTCTATTGCGTTGTTTCGGCTCGAGTTGGCAGGTTGTATTAGGAAGGTCAATGGCATGGCCGCACCTGTACACTACCGACCACGAGTGCAATCGATGCTCGCTTAAAAGGCCTATTCCTCGGGTGATCAAAGACCCTGGAGGCCCTGCACGTGCTGTGAACCCTGCATCTCGGGTCATCAGCGAAAGGTCATTTTAATCAGAGGTCAGTGATATCCACAGGTCTCACGCCGGGATTCTACTTCAATCGCGAGTCAATGACAGGTCGAGGGTCACCTGCAGATCGGCTTTCAGAAACTGGTCGTACTCGAAACGAGTCGACAATCCTCTGGGACTCTTCGGTGCACTCAGCGCGGAACTCGAATCCCCGAGTGTAAGAGGAGACTTATAAAGAGAAGAGAAGAGGTTTACAAAAGAAAGAATTATAAAAGAAAACAAAATACGAGAAGACAATTACACAAGAAAAGAAAAAGTCTCGAGAGAAAAATGAAGAAGGGAGAAAATGAGGGAGGGGGAGGCACGAGACGGGCAGTGAAAAGAGACGAAGGAAGGGAGAAGAAAAGAAGCATGACCGGGGCGGCGTGGGATCAGGGAGGCGAAGCACCGGGTAAGAGTGCGTTAAATCTTCCAGTTTAACACTTACTACTGCGTTCCAACTGCTTATGAAAAA
>BOPN01003929.1:70517-83017 GCA_017312705.2 Penaeus japonicus | reverse complement strand
AAGCTTCTTTGACAACATCTAATGATTAGTTCCGCGACGATTTCTTCTTTCCTTTTCCTCATCCAAAAAAACGTAAGGTCTTCAACCCTCTCACAGCGCGAGCGGTATCTCCAGGGAAGTTCCTCTAATGAATTCTGAATGTCAGAAGGGAAATTTCTTAATGAAATTTCGTGTAGTAAGAACAATAGGGTGAAAGACGGGAAATATGCCTTATACACTTATCAACTTTACACAGTGCTCAGTTGCAACATAATATCAGCCATTCGTATCTTCACCAGGGCAGTGCAACAGAACGGGATATATTTGCAAAATATGAATAAGACCTAAAAGAACCAACATCGTTGAAAATGAAGAAAGCAAACCGCGATCAGATGTTTGCAAAATCATAAAACTAAGGCCTCTAAGAACCCAAATGCGTTGAAAATAAAGAAAGCAAACTGCAACCAGGGCTACCAGGCAAAGGGCAGCAGAGGGAAGGGCAGGAGAAAAGTGGACCAGAAACAGGTCGGAGGGGCGAGCACGGAGCAAAAGCAGGACGATATAGACACATGTAGAGCAGGTCAGCGAGGGTGTAAAGATCATGAGGTGGAGCGAAGAAAGGGAGAGGAGGCAGAATAAGAAGAAAAAAGGAAAAGGAAGAACGAAAAGAAAAGGGAGAGGTAGCAAAGTAGAAAGAGTAGGAACAAAGACTCACGTAGGAGTAGTCAAAGGAGTACCCATAACCATACCCATAAGCGAACTTATCACAGGCTTCTGAGAGAGGTAATCTGGAGATCTAGCCCCCCCCCCCCCCCTACCCCTTTACCTGATATCTGAAAGTTGAAATGCCTCCGGTGGTGGTCCCGCCGTCGCCGAGATGATGGCGGCTCCATTTGAGAACGCGTCACGTCCTCGCCGCTCTAAATCATGCCGGTGGAGCTAATAAGTATCCGCGACATGATTCCTTGGCTCTACCCTCGACATGACGCTAAATCAGCCTTCAATCACCCTCTTCTTCCTCATCCTCGAACCGCAGCACAATACATCAAAGAACAAGTCCAAAATTTGTATAATTCATTTACAAAAGTCACGCTTCTTTCCCATTTTCATTCATTCTTATGAAATCTTTAACCAAATCTAGTCATCCAAAAGTTATATTTGATGACATGACTTTCACATTAAAGATCTCATAACAGGGACTATCTACGCGAAACTAATCTGTATATCTTTTTATTCCGCTTATCTTCAAATACCCAAACTCTCTCATCTTTTCACCGCTGTCTTTTCTCATTCATCAAAAAAATCAATTTTTCTCTCTCTTATCAACACTTATCGCCATCATCATATTCATCCTCGCACTTACTCATTCATACTCACACCGTCTTCCTGTTATTAATAAGATCCGAGCATAAGCAGCTGAATGACGCGCTGTTGAAACCATTAGCGAGCGCCGCGAGTGTGATCAATGGTCGTCAGTCACACCCCCACCTTCATTACCATGTTATCCTAACTCACGAAAGGAAGAGGATGAAAAAATGAAAACAAAAGACGAGAAGGAGGAAGAAATGAGCAGAAAATGGAAAAAGAAAGATGGGTTGGAGAAGGAGGAAGAAAGAAAAGGAGGAAGAGGTGAAGAAGTAAGAGGGGGAGGATGATAATGATGATAACGAAGAGGAGAAACAGAGAGAATAGAATTAAAATTGGAAAAACAAACTATGAAAACGCGAACACATACCCTCACAATTGCTTACACATAGATCAAATTTCTAGTTTAATATCTAAAATTAGTATCATCAATATAACAAATAGTAA
Organism: Penaeus japonicus; assembly: GCA_017312705.2. Lineage (NCBI taxonomy): Eukaryota > Metazoa > Arthropoda > Malacostraca > Decapoda > Penaeidae > Penaeus > Penaeus japonicus. Next base: position 81,226 of record BOPN01003929.1, on the reverse strand, counting down.
TAATAATGATAAAGTAACCATCATAATCACTGCTGCCAATGGTATTTATGTTTATGATGGTAAATTATGATAATAATGGTAACAGCCATTATGATATAAATGCAAAAAACCTTCAATTATGTAATTTAACAAAGATTGATTACATCATCATAAAAAAAATAACCTTTAAGCCTACCACATCTACCACTGCTAACCTAATCAATTTAATTTATATAGATTTCTTCATTATAATCATTATCTTTATCTACATTGTCTCAATCACCATTATTACAAACATAACAATCATGAATACATTACATTACCGGCCATCATCCATCTTACCATACAGTCATTACACCCAGTTAGGTTATTATCGCAACAAATATAACTCTATTTCCTTCCACACCCCCTTTCGTCCCTCCTTTCTTTGCCCACTAAATCAAAAAATGAACTTGAACACCATTTCTATTGAAAGTGAATTGAAGAAATGAAGCCGTCCGTGTTCACTACTGCGCGCATAGCCGTCAGCTGCGAGAACGAACGGCGAGTTATTTACACGACCGCGTTCCAGCCGTCGTAATGGAACTGACATTGACCACGGACCTTAACTGGGAGAACAAATTTGTGCTGCAACTCTAACACAACACTATCTCAAGCCAAGGATCGTTCTATAAACATTGCAAACAATCCTATCTTCGCGGTATTTGCATCTTGTCAAACATTCGGGCAATTTCAAGCTGTTAACATTTATATATACAAGAAACCAGTGCCAATTTACGGAGGAATATATAGCAAGCTTAAGCTTAAGCAAGGAATATGGAACGCGTATCGAATCATACCGATAAGGTTCTGAATGTATACATCCAATCTAAATAAAGCAAGGCGATAAGGAGAAGAATAATACAACGATACATTCCAAGTGCGACCAGGTCAGAGGTCATCCTTAGGAAAATAATTGAGCCGCAGACACTGAGCTCTTCCTCGACCCCACTCACTTCCCAGCAGAAGACAACTGACTTTCTAGAATCTCCTTCGGTTTTGTGGACGTAAAAAACAAGATGGCTGTTTCGATTACATACGATAAAAGTGGATTCTTTCCCTCAACATAATTTACACGCAGGCATACCAACACTCCCCTAAAAAGGCCGGAGATCTAAATCTAAACAGCATGAAAGTATAAAGGCTTTTCATACGCTCTAATCAGAAGCCCAAGCCATTCACCGGCATGTCAACACGACCCATGTAGGGGAGAGGAGGCTAAGGGAGAGAACGAAGGGAGTGAAGGGAAGGGAGGGAAGACAAGGTAAATTAAGGGCAATGAGAGCGTGGACGAAGGACGGCGAGGAGAGGGGATAGCACAACAAAGAATAATGGTAATTAATTATTGCGGATGATAAGAACATAAGTAATGGAGACAGAGGAGAAGGAACTTTGGGAAGGACATCAATTAACTGAAGGAAAGGAGTTTGTACCGCAAGGATGCCGGGGCGTCTAGGTGACCCCAGGCAGCGGGTGAAGGAGGTCAGGCCCGCTCCGCTCTCTTCTGACCAAATGAACTCTGCAACCTCTGGCCGATAATGCACGGTCTTGCATAGGTTGTCAATTCCGCTGACGTAAACAGCTAATCCAAGGAACGAATGGAGGCATGAATAGGTAATTACAAACAAGTTACACGAAGAGAGTGATTGCTTTTTTGCGTCAGACCGAATTCAATTTAAGGCATAACAACAGCTGTTTACGTGGCAGGTATTATGGGAGAAGGAAACCTGTGTCGACCATGAACCTTCCCGCATCTGGCGATACCCAGAACAACCTTTCTTGATTTAATTATATCTTCTGATAATAATGAAAGAAATACTAGTATATTGCAATAAATGAGAATGCCTTTATAACGAAAAAATACATCATGTCTCATTTTCTCGTCTCTCTTCCATCTTATCTTTATCCGTCTCTCTATATATGGACGTCTCGTTTCTCTCTATATTTGTCTACTCTCCAACCTCTCTCGTTTCTCCAGCATTCTTATTCCTCCTCTATTTCCTTATATATGTTTTTTTTCTTCACTGTCTGTCTGTCTGTCTGTCTGTTTGTCTTTCTCTCTCTGCCATCTTACTTTCTCTTACTCCATTTATTTCTTTGTCATCTCTCTCACTCTCTCTCCCTTCTTCCTACCCTTATTTCTTCACTATCTTTCCCTCTGATTACCTTTATTTCTCTACCATCGTCTTCTCCCCTTATTTCTGTCTCTCTCTCAATTCCCACTTTTCTATCCTCCCCAATATTTTCCCAATCCATCTCTTTTGTTTTACCTTTCCCTACGCCTATCCCCCTCTTCACCCTCTCCCTCACCCCCCCCCCTCATAACGACTGCGTGGACTCAGACCCCCCCTAGAGAAGTGAAAGTCTGCTACAGATAATGCTGGTCGTAAGCCCGAAGAGGTACAAGGGCTCGATAACTCAATTGCTGACATCACGCGGTCAAGACGCACGCGAATCACGCCCTTATCATCATTTGCAAAGATTTGCACACTTCTCTTGTTGTGTGTGTGTGTGTGTGTTCATCTATCTATCTATATAACTATATACATATATATCTATACACACATACATGCGCACACACATGCACACGCACGCATGCATGCATGCACGCAAGAACACACGCACGCACGCACGCGCACACACACACACACACACACACACACACACACACACACACACACACACACACACACACACACACACACACACACACACACACACACACACACACACAGTATCAAACAAAAAGTTAATGTATATAACAACAGCAACATACCCAAAGAGCAGTGCAGTTAGGAGAGCCAAGTGCCACTCGTACAACTCGCTGCCACACGTACCTGGAAAACAGTGGAAGTGATTTGTGTGATGCTGATGATGAATACAAATGAGAAACACACCAACCAAGTAGAATGAAGAAGACATGTGTATCAGTGTGTAATCAGACAACTCGGTAGATAAAACCTTGTTATACCCTATAGGATCATTATCATGCACAGCACAGTATGTGCACACAAATAAAAAAAACACTTTCTTCTAACATTTTTTTTTTGTTGAACACTATCAACATAAGTAAGTGCCATATGGCTCTGAATTATTTGTACTATGAATTATTGCAAATAAGTAAACGCATAATCTCCTTTTCCTTCAACAACAGCAATGACAATAAGACCGACACGCCTAGAACAGAAAATAAGCGCCGGGGCTGTAGCCACTCCCTAATGACTCAGTAATGATAAGCGTCGGATAAGATCTGTACTTTGTCATGAGGCCCTGTCGTTGCCGGACGCGCCGTGGCCGGACACGCATGCAACCCTCAGGACTGGACTGGCGAGAGCAAGAGGAGGGGGATAAAGAGCCCACTTAAAGGAAGGAGGGGGTCGACTTGAAGGGGGCGGGGGCTGGTGGATAAAAAATTGATTGAGAGTCAGAAGTTGATAATGAATTGACATATGGGGATGGAAAGGTAGATAAGGAACTGACATAAAATATTGAAGGAACAGACTGGAAGATGGTATAGTTGGATAAAGAACCAATTGAAAGAGAGAGATGGATAAAGAGTCGACACAAAAGAATGGGAGTTGGATAAATAATCGACTGAAAGAGAGAAGTGGATAAAGAGTTGACATAAAAGAGGGAGAGTTGGATGAGGAACCGACTGAAAAGGGAAAGGCGGATAATGAGTAGACATAAAAGAGGATAAAGAACTGACATAAATAAGCGGAAGGTAAATGAAGAACATCTAGGAAGGAGATGTGGGCAAAGAGCTGATAGTAAGGAGGGAGAGGTGGGCAAGGAGCAAACAAAAAGGAGGGAGAGGTGGGTAAAAAACTGACTACAGGGAGGGAGAGATGGGCAAAGAACTGACAAAAAGGAGGAAGGGGTGGGTTACGAAATGCAGTAAAGGAAACAGAGCCAGATAAAGAACTGACTTAAAGGAAGGAGACTAGATGGGAAAACAATAGGAAGGAGACAAGAGTGGGAATGTATGACTACGCTAGGGCTGAACGTGACAAAGGAGAAGAAGAATTGAGGACAAGGGCAGGAAATGTAAAGGAGACGAAAAAATGATAATAACATCTCGCTTGGTCAAGAGAAAGTGCCGGTGCGTATCCGTGTTAGTATTTCTTACAATCATATCTTGGTAGTCCAATTAAGTTTTAAAAATGTATAAGAATATTATATCAAAACAAAACAACCGCCTAATCGCGATACGAAAGCACTTAGAGAAAGTGTTCTGGGGTTGTATTAAAAGACTCACAACATGCTCACAACAGCCGACCGAGGCGGCGTTGAGGACCGCTATCTTTATTTCATCTATTGACCCGTGAGGAATGAGGATGGGCAGGGGAGGCTTCCCTAGGGAGGAGCGTGACTCTCTTCTCATAAATAAATCTCGCACTAATCGTCTTTGGCGTCATCACGCGAATAAAGTGATAGCATGTGTCTGTTCCTGCCCTTTTTAGCAAGGAAATATATCAGGGTTTATCAAATGACTTTTTCTTTCACTCGAAAGAGTAAGAACATACTCTGAATGAGGAATACATTCCTAGTAGGAATCCATATTTAAACTTTCAGTGTTGTTTATGCAAAATCTATATGAGGAGAAACTCATAGAGACAGAAATTTAACTACATTATTTTTACCCTCGCGCATTTGTTTCGTCCCATCAACATTTTTCTTAATAGTAAACAGTACCCTTGTAGGAGGACAAGCCCCTCATTTATTTCTTGAAGTGGCTGCCCTTCAGAAAATATCTTCGGCTATCTACAATGAGAACAATTCCCATGAAAATTTAGGCCATGGCGCTGGGCCACATGCATACCATAACAAGAATGTGAAAACGAGAAAGAGAGATGGAAAAGGGAGAAAACTATTTGAGGAGAGCGACAGTTTCAGTCTCACCCGTACCCCAAGTGCCCCGCAGCGGAAACTAATCTTCTAAGAAGGAAAGATGCAATATCTTTTGGAAGATGAGCTATAGATGCTTCAGCTAACTAATGCGAGACGTGCAGCGAGAGGAGAAAGACAATGACTGCCCTCCTCAAAGACAAAAACAACCATCTTTCGTTATCATACTTCTCTTCCGTCGGTGTTGCAGAAATGCGTTGGAATAATAGTCTTGCAAGAGAAATTCATTGTATATATAGAAGCGCAAGGAGTCTCGGGATATGAACAAAGATATTTCAGATTAGTATAGGATGTTAGACGAGTAAGAATAGACAAGTTTGTTTAGATAGCCAATAATAAAATAATAATAAATATATAAATGAAGAGTTTCACGTGTACATCTAAAGCTAAGTTATCTATAAGATGAATCAAACATAGACAATGATAAAAAATAACCATTAGGTTAGGAATCAGAGAAACAATAAAAAATCACATTAAGTCAGATGTCAGAGGAAGCTGAGATATTAGCTGATGCCGAACTTTCAGACGAAGACCCTGAGAAACTGGACGAAATCAGAGAAACAGGCCAGGAAGGGAGTCTGAAGAGAACATTAAATGCTATCTGGAATTAACTGCAAAGCTGAAATGAGCAAAAAATAGACCCGTGTGCCCATAGAGCAGAAGTGTTGTGAGAATGATTGATCGCTGAATCCACACGGGTGAATAATTGCTGAGGATGTGCCACAGGTAGAATGTGTGTAATTAAGCTTTCATCCCGTAAAAGGATAGAAAATTAAATACACTTTTAATGGTTGCGTAAAAGGTCAAGATGTTTTAACACACATTATAATATGCATTCAATATATATATACTGTAAGATGTACTTAAGAAACACAAGGTTGTGTGCTGTAATATTTATTTAACATATAAGGTTATATGATGAAAAATGCATTTAACGCCGTGGGTTGTATGGTGTAAGATACATTTACATTGAGAGTTGCACAATATATGATTCATGTAATATCAAGGGCCGTCTACTATAAGGTACATTTAACATATACTATAAGCTGCATCTGAGTTGCATTTTGAATATACATCTCAACATAAAAATGTTTTATACGTATTAAATGTGTATTATAGATGTGTGTATAAGTCTCTGTAGGGAATAACAATACTGTAAGGACCACCTGTAGCCATACCTGTAAATAGATATATAGTAACGTGTATAACTGCCAAGGGATTCTCTAACAACCGGGTTGAATAATACCTCCCTCTGTCTTTGCAATGCACGTAGCATAAACAAGAGACACACACATATTAAATGTTAACGAAGAATAATCATCACCACAATTGGCTATACACAAGAGCGCTGAAATATTAGCATGAAAATGGAATTAGTCTTCCAGGTGTCTTCCCACGAGCGTCCCTTACCTGCAGTCGAGGCGGCACTCGCCCTCCTCCCTTTTGGCGCAGTCCAGCCCCCAGCAGCGCGAGACGCCGGACATGGCTCTTGTTCTGTTCCCGAAGCGCAAATATGCGGCGCGGGTGGGGCGACTATGCGACTGACACGAGACTACACTTGCGCCGGGTCACGAATGGAATGGAGAACATATACACATCCTTAGCGAGGACTCTGGTGTTCTCTGTTCATCCTAATGATTCTGCGACCGCGAGAGGCATTGCAAAATTAGAAAAAACTGAAAATTGGCGGCTTTCCACGCGCAGTTCAATAGTTTCTTTCGGATCAACTTCGACCAGCTAGAAAAGAAGACCGTCGCGAACAGTCCCTTACCGCGCTGGTAAACATGTCCCTACAATCTCTGCATTTACAATGGCTCCATGTCCAAGAGCTCAACAAAGGAAAGGAACAAAGATAATGGAAGAACTGGAAGATGAAATGAGGAAATAAATTTTGGCCAAAGTGAATCGATAATATTCCTCTATACAAGTGGCAACCATCGTAAAGTGTACAGCGTTTTATGCGAGCACGATAAACCCCGTTTAATTCCGACCAATGAGCCAGTAATCGAATCGACGAGGCCGATAATGGCGGTCGTTAAGGGCAATGGAGGGTCCCGTTAAGTCTTTATTGAAACATTTGTTGAAAGGTCCGACTGCAGACGGCATGGCGTGGCGGCTCCGTAACACTTTATGAAGGCACCACCCCGCGCTCGTGCCCGATACGGATCTCAATGTCCAAACAAATGACTGCTTTTATCTTTTTTATCTGTTATTCGAGCTTTTATCGACTAGCCTGGTGGTCGGTACTCCTGGTCTATAACAAAAAGAGAAAAATACATATCAACTAAAAATCTAATGAAAGTCCAATGCTATAATCATGGTCTGTTCTTAAGCATGTGTCGCTATACTCTATTTCAAGACGACCCATCGACAATCAAAAGACATCGTTCTCTGAAATAAATAGGAACATGCCCAGAAATAAATAGTAATAAAAAGCTAATGATAAAACCATAAACCAAATCTCGAGCAGGACAACTGCCTTGACCCCAATGCAGACGCCAAAACAAAGGCGGGTCGCACAGACCACCCACGCCATGCATGATGTGGCTCCTCGCGGAAAAAGAAGAATCAGAAGGGAAAACAAAGAGGCAGGCGCCCTAAAGTGAGGGTGCGGATACAACGCAGACGCGGGGGTTGGACGGAGGAAGGGGGGGGGAGTGGGAGGGCAGGAGGGAGGGAGGTAGGTAGGGGGTTGGGGGGAGAAAGGGAAGGAGGGGGGAGGAGGGGCGGAAGGGAGGGATGAAGGGATGGAAGGAGGGAGGGGAGAATCGAGGAGGGGAAAGGGAAGAAGGAGGAGGGAGGGGGGGAGGCAGAAGTAGAAGGGGCGTGAACTGGGCAGAGATAATAGCCTGATATGCAAGTCATCTAAATAAGCAGTCATTAGTTGAGTGGCGGGATAATTACCCAGGTATGCCGAGGACGATCCTGCGGCCGCTGTGTGTGCCCTCTACACAGCGCAGGCAGACCCTCCAAGACTCATCTTTTCACTGCCTTGAGATGATCAGTCAGTCTGGCTGATGTTTGCATATCTACATAAAAAACGGGGGAAGGTAGTCTCCACCCACTTGACGAGATAATAGGTATTGTGATGATAATTCAAAGTTTTAAATCATGACATTATGATTAAATATTAATGCCAATCATAATAACTCTATCATTATTAACAAAACGACAAGAACCATAATAACAATAATGAAACAATAACGGTAATAACAACAATAACAACAGTAATAACAACAATAGCAGTCCCAAAACATATTATAATAATAATCACCTGGAGGCGGTAACTGAATATCATGTAAAAAGAGTTTTAACGTTGTGAAGATAGAAGAATTACGAGAAAGGGTTATGTGTTTATGATATATCATCGTCCTCTGATTTCGACCGGCATCAATATTAAACTGTGTCTCATTTACGTGATACCTTGTTTCCTTGATAGCGAGTTCATCACGGGAGATGCAATAAAATAATCGCAAAAATAATCATATTGAAAACAATAATAATAATAATGTTGATGAGAGTCACAAAAAAACGATAATAATAATGATAGTAACAACAACTACAACAATATCTATGATGATAATGAAAATAATTGAAATACATTTACTAAAAACAACAGCACCAATAATAATAATAATAATAACAACAACAATAAGAAGAACAACAACAATATGTAATAATAATGATAGTAGCAACATAAAAAAATAGTAATAAAATAAAAAATAAACCAAAATAAAATAGTAATACCGAAAAAAAATTACAATGAAGTGATATATCTATCTATCTATCTATTTATCTATCTATATATATATATATATATATATGTATATATATCTGTGTGTGTGTGTGTGTGTGTGTGTGTGTGTGTGTGTGTGTGTGTGTGTGTGTGTGTGTGTGTGTGCGTGTGTGTGTGTGTGTGTGTGATAACAGCATTAAGTATATAGCACGCCATCTGCATAACAAATACCCCATTAAAAATAACACAAAGCCTTCAAACATACACCAGACCAATTGCAACACGAAGCACACACGTGTTAATGCTCACCCAAACACTAATCTTAGACTAACAAAGTCAACCACGTAAACCAAAGACTTATTGCCATTGCCTGCGACCTTGAGGCTGACGGGACGGTGCGAGTGAGGGTCTGTAGGCCTATGTATTAGAATTATCTAGGACCACCCCGAACTCGACAGGTTTTAAGATCTCGGTTATTCGCGGTGGGGTTTCGTTACAGCAGGATAAACATAAAACTGAGTCACTTAGGCTATCGTTACAAATACTACTACATCTACAACCATTGATACGGTGAGTAAGCATGATTGTGATACCATTACTACGATAAGAAACAAAGTACACGTTGGGAATAGCTCTTCTGCATCACGTTCTACCTATTACATCAGTAATATATGAGGCGCACCAGTGACTCCCGGGTATTATTGAAAGTTGCTACGGTTCACCGACTGTGTCGATTGGCTAATCAATCTTATTATCCGATATATACGGCTCACTTGGCTCTTTAACCTCCACCGTGAAATTAATTTCGCCCGTAAATCTGCGATTGTTTGCACCGCCTGATTTCCGTCTCTGACTTTATTTATAATAAGCAGCTCACTTGTTCTGTGCATCGCGCTGTTAGAATGTTTAATGAAAAGATATAAATGTTTCATTTTTTCTGCCAACTTGTTCAAGGTTCTTTCCCATTACAAAGACTATCTCTTCAACACTATGTATTACTCATTATTACTACCACTATTGTATATTCACTTCAGTCGCATCGCCACTGCTTGTGTTATCCCCACCAGGACATGAATGCCACCCCAGTGCCACCTTCACTCGCCTTCACACCACTGACTGGCCGTATCACCGTCCCGCGCGCTACTTTGTCAGACCGGCCACTTACTACATGATCCTATTCGATAATCAATTGCTTAGGATATCCTTATCGCAAAGACTTATGCTAATGCCTAAGAAATCATGATTCACGTCCTATGGTGGCAAGAATCGGAAGAACTAATACCGAGGGCTACATACAAAGCAAACTTTTTCCCGATATGAAAATAGAAAAATCATAAGAGAGTGCCACTCTGTATGCGCACCCCCTCCCCCTCCCACCTCCCCTCACCACAACTGGCCTCAGACGTGGCCGTCCTGGAGAACAAGAGAGCCTCTGTGTGCCGGGTGCCCGTCTGTTGCTCCGCCAACCATTAAGATTTCAGCCACCGAGCCCAAAGGCGTGTCCTTTTCCCCTTCCACCTCTACAACAATCGATATTGCCATGAAAAATTACTTTTAATGAGTAACGATATTTTTCTTCATAATTTTAACATTTATCTCCACATCGTCTTTGATCCCTATGATAGCAATGAGAATGATAACAAAATCACTATTTAATAACAACAAGAGCAAAACAGGAGGAATGACAATAACAAAATTGATAATAAACAATGACAGTAGCAACAGGAACAACAACAACAAACTCCATCGCTTAAGTCCGTTAACGGCTCTTGGATGTTATCGTTCTACTCAAATACACACACGCACGCACGCACATACATACACACACGCACACATACATACACATGCACGGCTGCACAGTTGCACACAAGCACGCACACACACACACACACACACACACACACACACACACACACACACACACACACACACACACACACACACACATACAAAGAAAGAGAGAGAGAGAGAGAGAGAGAGAGAGAGAGAGAGAGAGAGAGAGAGAGAGAGAGAGAGAGAGAGAGAGAGAGAGAGAGAGAGAGAGAGA
>BOPN01003929.1:65000-70417 GCA_017312705.2 Penaeus japonicus | reverse complement strand
GGGTGTGTGTGTGTGTGTGTGTGTGTGTGTGTGTGTGAGTGAGTAAGTGAGTGAGTGTGTGTGTGTGTGTGTGTGTGTGTGTGTGTGTGTGTATGTATATATATGTACATATATGTATATGCATGTATATATATGTATATGTATATGTATATATATACATATATATATGTATGTATATAGATAGATAGATATAGATATGTGTATATATATATATATATTTATGCATGTATGTGTGTATGTATGTTTGTATATATATATATATATATATATATATATATATATATATATATGTATGTATCACACACACTCATACACACACACACACACACACACACACACACACACACACACACACACACACACACACACACACACACACACACACACGCACGAAGGCACACATACATACATATACAGGCAAAAAGGCATAATATACTTTAATAGAACAGAGATGTTTATACCGAATGTAGGCCTACTTTCTATATCATATGCTTCTTACTAATTGTGCAATGCATATACAACCATTTATCTATTTGTATAATAATAATAGCGACTTCCCAAATAATGACTTAACCAAACAGCAAACCATTAAAATAAAGAAAACAATTACATAAAAGTTTGTTCGTATTTTTTATACTGGGGAAGCAGTACTTCTCACAAATCCCTAGCTGGTCTACGTTGCCAGTACGGTCAGTTTGACACTGGAATGTGTCCTGCATTTGTAACGCTTCAAACACTGTCGTGTAAACCTTTATGGCTTGAGGATTATCTATGGGCTCTGCGCAGAAGAATGAAATATTTAAGTTTGCAACCTCCATCATTATTATAACTTAATTTGTTCAAGTATCTTCGTCAGTTTGAAATATATTTTGAACCTAAATTCACTCGGAAAGTTTTGCAGGTCGTATATCATTCGTTAGTTTTGTTTTGTGTCTGGAGTTTGAATTCAGTGTGTGATTTGTAAATACCCTCGGTGGTACACCTGTATTGCCATAACAGAGGTCTGGGAGAACAAAATAGCTTTTGTCACGGTTACAACAGGCATATTGCGGAAGAGAATTCGCCTTCCATTACCCAAATCCTTTATTGACATTATTCAAACAGGATGAACTCAAAGGAAAATACCACACCTAACAACATGCAAAAGCTACACGGTATTAAAATGACCGCAAAAGTTTAATGCTACCAAAAGTGGTGATCTGTAGTGACCTGTTGAGCCTCAGCTGCAGCGAGGGCGAAGGGCGACACACCACCACCTCCTGCGAGACTTCCTCTTCGTCCGCTGCTGTTTAAACGAAAAATCACACCCCGACGGCAAAATGAATGAAAAGATATTGACTCCCAATAGTGAATGAAATAAAGGCGATGTATGGACCGCCATACGCAAGTCCTACACTAGAAGGTAGAATAATAAATCTTACCTGTTCTTCGACCTGTCCCGATCCCGCCTGCTCGTGCGAGACTTGAGGAATCCCAGAACATTTTTGGGTTTGTCACTCACCATGTTGACTTAATAATATACTATATACACACACTTAATTTCACTTTTTGCTATCATCTAGCCACAACGTACGCAATCACTCGTAAACACATAGTAATTCACTAATTAAACCGAACATAGAAGAGCGGTTTGCCTTCACAGACCAACACAGACGATATTAAGGTTTGAGCAGTGATGCCGACGAGCAGCCCAAGAAACGTACTGCGCGCGGCAAAATAAATGTGTTGGAGTGTACAATGCTTCCTTTCGAATTTTTGAAAATACTGTATATTTATATTCAGACACTTTGATACTTATAAAAACAAATCATGGAGATTGCATTTATGATTTATTAGCAGTACGCTTAATGCAAAGTGTTATTACTCGTGCGTCTGGCAACCAGCTTCGACCGGTGTAATGCCGATACCAGAAGTTGCAGGTGATCTCTGTCTTTGAGAAATAACTATTGGGTATTTTTTTAGTTATTGAAAAGCATTTCGTCGTCATTATGATGAAAATGGATTTTATCAACATTAACCTAAACAGGAATTCTACATTTTAATCCTATGTCCGGCGAACGAAAAATACTTTCTCACATTTTTCCTTTTCCCTTGTGGCCTTGTGACCTTCTGGCCCGGTCTCCGGGTTCATTTTAGAACCTCTGTCCTGATCCCACACTCATCTCTTTTCACTGGACGACAGCTGTACAATCTCTAATTATCATTAATAAGAAAACATCGATGAGAGATAGGCTCCACAGTACATCGGGAAGAAACAAAATCTATGTTGCCTGTTCCTGTATGTGATGTGTAATTGGCAACTGTTTTCTTTCTTTATAACCGCCAGTGGGGTTACAAACTAGGGATAAAAGAAGAAAATTCTAAAAAATACATATTACTCATTAACCATATAATAAACGAACTGACCCAGTACTATGCGTCACACAGGATTATGACGGTTTCCCCCCATGCCGTGCGCATTTCAGATCCACAAAAAATACTTTTTGAGAGATAAACTCTTGATATAAACTATATATCAGTATACATTTGAAAACGAAAACTAGTAAGACTGTATCCATGCATAAAAGTCGGGAAAATTATGACGAAGGAAGTGTGCATTAACCGCTGGGTTAGAACAGGATTCCGCACCGTCAATAACCTCGCCATTTTTTACCAAAAGATCATTTTCCTTTGCGTTCGTTTTTCAATGCCTCTAAAGCAGATAATCGTCAAGTGACCTCACTTTAAAGTGTATTTATTTCCTTCCTTCTTTCTGTTTTTGGTAAAGACTCTCCCAAAATCCATGCTAAAGGCTACTTAAAGGAGCAAATGATGCTGATCGCTGCAGTTCGTCTTGTAACGCTGTACACCTGTCATCGCGTCTTCAACATATGGCGTCATAGACCTGAACATTCTTTACTTCGGGAATCCCGTATAATTGTAGATGAACCGATTTTTTTTTCAAATCTTTCTTTCTTTTTTAAAATTGGTTCTTAAGTTACAACGATAATCACATAGAACTGTTCTTTCATTAGAGAGAATAAAAAGAATAATTCATACCAAGTGCTAGCTCCTACGCACCATCGACCCTTATCAGTGTCGAAAATTAGTTACGAAAGATCTAACAGCAAATCTAACAGCCTTCCTTCCCTGCCGCCCACCGCCGCACGCGAACCCAAGTCACGGGACAGAGGACAAAGAAGCCCTACACACGCTTCATTTTACACCTTCCGTAATAAGAAATCGCTTGAGTTCTCTTAATCCTGTTTATTCTTCAGTTTAATTTTCTTGAGCGATAGAAGGTTTCGTGGAAAATGGCCTTCCTATATATCAATATGTTACTTGTCTTGAGCTTAATTCTTCAGTGATCTACTGTATATATAGAGGTTTAAAGTTATATCTCTCCAAATATGGATATTTGTGTGTGTTGAGGGAGAGACGTGTTTATATCAAATGGGCAGGCAAATGCACAAGCAAAATGAAAATTAACAGACATACATAGACAAATAATGGTGTCAGCAGAAAGGCTAAGAAACAGCGCTGACAGTTTTTACATCAAACCTGAGCCACAACCTTAATAAATACCTCTAACTAAATGTTGCTTCCTCTTTACCTTTGTTTTCCCTCCTTTCTCACCATTACTTCCCGACTCATCATAGTCATGACCCTTTCCGTTTTCATGTTGTCATAAACTGTACATTATATGGTGAATAATGCATGTCAGTCCCCCTGTGTTATTCCTTCTTTCGTACCAAAAGTTGTATGTCTCATTTTCCTCTCGACCTGCTACCATCACTCACTATGACCACTTAGTGTGCACCTTCGCCTTTGTGTCGAGTCACGAATCTTACACACACACACACACACACCCGCACACACCCACACACACACACACACACACGCACACCCGCACACACACACACACATACACGTACACACACGCCATAACACCTACCTCTTTGCTTCCCACACATACCTTCTCCCCAGCCGTCTCTCTTGCTCCCTTGTCTCCCTTCCTTCAACTTGCATGTTTCTGCATCATGCTCCTCTGCTTCTGTCTTTCACCTTCACGCATACCTAGCATCGCCACGTCATCTTCCTCACTGCGTTACCCGCCCGAACCCGCCCTCATCTTCTACTTTCCATTTCCTTTGAAAACCTCAGCATGATCTCTGTATTACTTTGATGACAGGTTTGTAATTGTATCTTTGAGGAGGAGGAGGGTTGACTCTTACTCCATGGGTATGGCAAGATTTTTCATTATTGCATAGCGAGAGCAGTTCCAATTTAGTGGTACGTGTCCGAACTTATATGTACATAGATGTGTATGAAATAGAACGCAGTCACATTCACAAGAGGATGGGTTTCATTTCCTCTCTGGCGCTAATGTGTTTGCGTCACATGTGTGCTGATGTTCATTAGCAACATTCGGATAGCCCAAAGATTTCTGAAGTCTACTTGCAAATTAGGTTCAGGATAAAAAAAAGGAGCATATAAAAAAGGAGTATATTTTCTTTTATTAGAATACGGAAAACTTTATCATAAACATCACAATGGTTTATGACATTATAACAATTATCATTTAGGATAATCGTTTTTCTTGTTGAGACCTTAGCTAAAATCATGAGAGCGGCGCCACAAGCCAGAACAAACACCGATTTCGCCTCCTTTTGTTGCACTGCTACAAAGCGCACCTCGAGCTCTCCTGCCTCCCGGGGCGGCGCAGGTGGGCGGGGCGGAGCTTCAGGGGTCGCGCTCAGAGGCCAAGTGTTGGGAAAATGACGCTTTCCTGCACGCTCACGGGTTAACCTCTTCCTCCGCGGCTGTTCCGAGGAGAGCGTCTCGCTAAGCCCTTGCTGGACGTCGCGTAACCCCGACAAAGTATTCATGTATGTGTGTATGTATGAATGTATGTATGTATGTATGCATGTGTAATATATGAATACACACACATACATACATATGTATATGTACATATGTATAAATATGTATATATATATATATATACATATGTATATACATATATATGTATATATATATAAATAAATAAATATATATATATAATATATATGTGTATATATATGTATATATATATATATATATATATATATATATATATATATATATGTGTGTGTGTGTGTGTGTGTGTGTGTGTATGTGTGTGTGTGTGTATGGTTGTATGTAAATATAATGTATATACTGTATACCCGTACTTGATAAATGTCTATCTCTTCAGCAATCGTCTCCGTAAATACAAACAACAAAGTTAACACTAAGTGTGAGGGTTTGAACTATATATCCGTTTTCAAATGAAATCATCTGAATTATAATAATCTGTTCATTTACATCTGTAACACCTGCTATAATATGGGGTACAGGTGTGCGGGACCAAGTGTGCCAGTATAAACACGGGTTGTATCGGAGGGTCCCAAGGCTGT
>BOPN01003929.1:47500-50000 GCA_017312705.2 Penaeus japonicus | reverse complement strand
AGCCATATGTGCATATATATAGCTACAGTAGGATATATATTCGCGCATTTATCGTTTTGCACAGTAAGACGAAGACGTGTGGGTCTTTGCCGCCCAACAAACACTCATTCATTGACAGTATATAATTCAGCATAGATTCACCTCAAGACTGAAACTCATATTCAGGCATAGACCCAGCCATCAAGTACTGCCATTTTCAACAACAGACATACATTCGCAGGGAGGTTCGATCGACCATCAGCCACCATGTTCGTTCGCTCTACAGCTGCCCGTCGTCCTCCGGTCACCGCCTCCACCTACACTACTAGAGCAGTAGCGGCCGTCAGGGTGTCCGTTTCCTTAATGCAACGCGAAGCCAATATGCAAATGAGATCTTCCTT
Source organism: Penaeus japonicus (assembly GCA_017312705.2). NCBI lineage: Eukaryota > Metazoa > Arthropoda > Malacostraca > Decapoda > Penaeidae > Penaeus > Penaeus japonicus. The sequence continues at coordinate 49,620 of BOPN01003929.1, read as the reverse complement.
GTTCTCGGCTACAGATACCGAAGGAGGAAGAGCTCCCCAAGCCACAACCTTCTTCGTGAGAGTGACATCCTCTTGTCGCCGCTCTCGCTTCGGTTATTTCAGTAATTACCGCGAGGATACCGACTGATACCGAGGCCCAAAACAATAGGAAATAAAAGGGGTAACAGGTAACGCGGACTTCAATATCATATCGAGAAACTCAAACGTCTGAAGTCGTGGGTCTTCCCTGACGCCTCACCTCCTGCGCTTGCTAAATATGGAGGCGTAAAAATTTGACATAAGAGGATTTCATTTGTCGTGTGGGACTGTTACTAAACTTATTTTCTGTTGGAATTTCTACGTCTCAACTCGCGGTTTATTTCTGAACTTCCGGCTTCGACGAACCTTTATCTATCTATCTACATTGGTTTGATGTTTGACTATCCCTTTATATCCGCGCCTGCTTACTGTGTATGTGTATTTATAATGATGGTTATGATCTGCATATGTAGGTATGTATGTATATATGTATGCACTTATATTTCTATCTTTCTATATATCTATACTTATATATCTATTTATCGATCTATCTTTCTATATATCTATCTGTCTGTCTGTTTGTCTGTCTCTCTCTCTCTTTCTCTCACCATATATATATATTTATATATACATATACATATATATATATATATATATATATTATACATATAATACATACATTATACATATAATACATACATTATACATACATATACATACATATATAGCCTAAACATTATCCAAGTGTACGCTCCTACCAGCAGTCATAGTGATGAGGAGATAGAGAGCTTCTATGAAGATGTGCAAGCAGCTACCGATAGATATATATATACATATATATATACATATATATATACATATATATATACATATATATATACATACATATATACATATATATTTATATATATATATATATATATATATATATATATACATATATATACATATATGTATATATATATATATATATATATGTATATATATATATATATATATATATATATATATATATATATACATATATATATATATATATATATATATATATATATATATATATATATATATATATATAAAGAGAGAGAGAGAGAGAGAGAGAGAGAGACAGAGAGAGAGAGAGAGAGAGAGAGAGAGACACTCATGCAAGTGTTTGTGTGTGCACGCTTGTGTGTGTGTGTGTGTGTGTGTGTGTGTGTGTGTGTGTGTGTGTGTGTGTGTGTGTGTGTGTGTGTGTGTGTATGTATATATATATATATATATATATATATATATATATATATATATATATATATATATGTATATATATATACATATATGTATATAAATATATATATATATATATATATATATATATATATATATATATATATATATGTATATATATATATATAAATATATATATACATATATATATACATATATACATATATATATAAAGAGAGAGAGAGAGAGAGAGAGAGAGAGAGAGAGAGAGAGAGATGTATATAAGTATGTATATATGTATGTTGGTGTACATATATGTATATGTTATGTGTTCCATAACGTTTACCTGTATGGGTCTATGGATATGTGTGTATGTGGTTCCGTGTACCTAACGTGTATTTCTACTCATGTTTGTGTGATTTAATGCGTATGAATGATTAGGATTGATCTTCCTTAAGTCCTTAAAACCAAGGAAAGAAATAACGAAAACTACAAATAGTCAGTTTCAGAAAAAGATATAAAAACATCTACCAAATGAAAATGAAAAGTCGAGAAAGCAGCGCGAAGTAAGATAAATGAACACAAAGTATCGAAGAGAAGAACCTAAAGAAGATGATTTAAACCATGAGAATTCTGTGAAGAAGCACCAACGCGGCGACGGCGGATGGCCAGGCGCTGCAGAAGAGGAAAGCCACAATGAGCGTTGAGAGCGAGCTCGGCGCGGCGAAGGCAGAGGGCGCGAGGACAAAGCGAATGAAAATCTGTGCGTCGGGGCAGCAGGGTGAAGGAGATGAGGATAAAGGGCCGGGACGAAGGACGGCGGGGGTGGGGGGAAGGGGAGGAGATAGGTGGAGAAGGGGAGAGGGGAGGAAATGGATAGGGTGGGGGGAGAGGAG
>BOPN01003929.1:40000-42500 GCA_017312705.2 Penaeus japonicus | reverse complement strand
GGCGCTAAACCCGTCATGGGAAGACCTCCTCCTCGCAAATCACGTGATTTTTCCAGGTCTTTGATTGTTGCGGTTGGAGAAGATAAATAGTGGTAGATAGATAAATAGTTCGATAGACATATAGATAGATAGAGAGAGAGAGAGAGAGAGAAGAGAAATAGAGAGACAGGAGATGAACACTGTAGTTAGATAGACAGATGGAGAAAGAAAGATACTATTGAGGCTATTGATTATTCACATCTCAAAAGGATGAGGTGATATTGGCTATCCTCACCCTCATCTTAGTCCCTCATTGGGATCCCTCATTGGAATATATATAGTACATGAAGTGGATAAATCTCAAGCATAAAGAGTTAAGTGTATATATTTCAGGAGAGAAAGAAAGCGAGAGAGAGGGAGAGAGGGAGAGAGGGATAGAGACGGAGAGAGGAGAATGGGAGAGATGGAGAGGGGGAGAGAGACGGAGAGAGGAGAATGGGAGAGATGGAGAGGGGGAGAGGAGATTGATTTTGATTTTGAAAAGTTTATTCATACAATATACAGTGTATACACATAACTAGGCATAGGGACTAAGCCTAAATGGTTTGTACAGTTCATGTTAGATTCTGAGACATATATTGTTGGTGAAACAGATATTACGAGCGAGATAGATAGACAGACAGATAGATAGATAGATAGATAGAGAGAGAGAGAGAGAGAGAGATTTATTCTCTAATGCTAGCAATCGGGGCAAACCAAACTTTTACTTCAGTCATTCTAACGCTTCCGCATTCAAACACACACTGTCCTTCCACTGGTATGAAATAAAAAAAAATCGCACATTCCTAAAATCACTGCCGGCACACGTAAACACAAATCTCAGTCCAAAGACCGAAGAAAGTTTACCTTGGAACTCGCGCATTACACTAATCCCCTTGAGGTGCCGAATGTGGGCGGTGGGCGGAGCCAGAGGACTTCCAGGTGAGCCGGCGGGAGCACGTCAAGGAAAAGGGAAAGAGGGAAGAGTGGAGGGAAGGAGGGGAGGGAAGGAGGGATGTGAAGGAGGGATGTGAAGGAGGGGAGGGAAGGAGGGATGTGAAGGAGGGGCGGGAAGGAGGGATGTGAAGGAGGGGAGGGAAAGAGGAAATGGAAACGGTGAGGAAAGAGGGAGAAGGAAGGAGGGGGGGGGAGGAAGGACGGGAAGGAGGGAAAAGAAGAGGGGAAAGAAGAAAGGGTAAGGGAGAGGGGAGGGATGTAGGAGAGAGAAGGAGGGGAGGGAATGAGGTGGGGGCGGAGAAGGAGAGGAAAGAAGAGGAGGGAAAGAGAAGAGGGAAGGGGGAGGCCGAAGCCGTAGGTCAGAGGTGGGGAAGCGCCAGAAACAATGGAGGCGAAAAGCGAATTACTTATTTTTTCTCCTCAGAAGCATTAATCGACTCTTTCTTTTCTACTGAACTGATGTGATCCTGGCATTCAAGCTATGAAATTTCGTATCGTGCGACATTACATACTTCGTGACGTGCTTTGAGTGTATGTCTGATGTTTTAGATTTAAACCAATTATTTATTTCATGGCATATTCATACCCTAAAATCTAGGCCAGATCACAAAATATTACATGCTAACGATGCGTGAATTTCTATATCATACGGCTACATTCTAAATCATCTTGATTCCTAACATTAGTAGTACTAATATTTCCCTCTACATTTTAGTATAATACTTGGCAGTACTGCTTTAACGTCGTGACTTTTTCCCCTTCTTTCATGGCGTCTCCCCGGTACATCTAGACGTGACGCGAGATACTATAAACGTGTTACGTGACGCCGTAACCATCGGGAGGAGAGCGAGGAAGTTATCATTACGGCGAAATTAGGATCATTTTCGTTAGCCGCGCATGCCCCGCGGGGAGACACGAAAAAGACGGAGCCGCGTGCTGGCGTCCGCCCCCCCGGGCTCTCCGACGTCATTTCTTATATAAATGATCACTGGTGTAGCTTTCAAGCCAGACTTGTTCGTAATCTATTTTGCTTTGGATAATGAGGCCGTTAAGACCGAGCGACTAGTGGATAGATTCGCTGAAGCGTCGATGTCCTTTCTCTTTCCAGAAGGGGCGCTGGGCTGTGGAAGTCTTGAGGTGGGAGGCCGCAGCAAAGCAAAAAGCAGACAAAGGAAAGCTGAAAGTGAGTGCAGCAAAGTGAACGACATCAAAGAGCGATTGCAGCGCCCGCGGGAGGCACAGCGAGTTACAAGGGAACACACTCGGACGAAGTATTACATGTCCTGGTGAAATTAGCTCCCTTTTGTTTCATTCTTTTAAATTGGCTGATGTAAATTAGGTGCATCGATGATTGTATCTCAGAGAGGTCGACGGAAGAGTCATGATTACGCTGACTTGCTGATATTACTTAATCTTCTCCGCGCGTCTGTAAAATCCACATTACACGCACGGATAGGCAGACAAACAAACAAACACATGACCCTGGCGATGACCTGTGACGTCAGCAGGAAGACTCCGCATCAGT
>BOPN01003929.1:10000-17500 GCA_017312705.2 Penaeus japonicus | reverse complement strand
GCAGTTCTGGATCTTTTGATATTACCAAACCAACTCCAAGCGTCTGGTCAGAAGGCACTTGAAGTCCGCCTAGTTTCGGAGCAGCACCAGGAGGCCGGGCAGCAGAAGGGCGTGACTTTGTTCAGCTTTATTTGAGGTCTTAACAAAGGAGGTCTGACTCACCCTGGGACTGTACCTGAAGGGATACCTGCACCATCATGCTACACCTGCTTTACCTTTCGAGACCCTCCTCATTATAGAGCAACGGCGTAGCCACCACGTTCGACTCCGTAGTCCTTCTCGTCAATTAACTTTGTTAACAGTTACCACAATTTCAACATTCTGATTACTGTAGACACAAAGGCATATTTTCTACTAACAAATACCCAAATTCGTAATAGTATTAGTTATAGTAAAAACAGTTTATTATTCACACTAAAATGATATTACATTATCTGTATCTAGTGGAATCTTATTCCATTTTATTCATAAATTTTAACCTTTACTTTATTTGGCTGTGACCGTACAATTTGTTAAGTGGAGAACATAACACAAACGTAACCACTCTGCGTTGTCCGCGGCGCGACTCATGAGATTAGACCCGCGATTTGTGAATGGCTGGTAATAAGAAGGATCCCACAACCGACGCCCAATCGGAATTTCTTTCCCGCGCTGGTTGACTCTTGCCGTTGAGTTGTGATAGCCATATGTCACGTCGACGATCGAAATCAACAATAATACTGTAAACTAATTACAAATGTAAACATCCTTATCAGCATCACTTGAATCACCGACACTATAATCTTCTGTTCTTATTATCTATAGGAATGTCTCTAGGTCAGTACTAATAGTCACCACTATCATTCATATCACATACACGATTATTCACTAATACGACACTAAACATTATCAATATTCTATCAACGTTTACATGTAAATACCGCAGCCCTAAATAAAGTGAGATCCTCCGTTAAAGTCGCTTAGAAAGGCTCTCAAGGATAACTACAGGAAACACATACTTCCAGGTTTGAACAATCAATAAACCATCAAAAGAACACCTCCGAAGCAAACCAAAAATACCGCACGTGCTAACGAAGACCAGTTCGAGACTCGCCAGTCTTACCTGGGCCATTACGGCTACTCACCTGCAGAGGCCACTGACGGTCGGCCACAACTCCTCGAGCCATGATAACGGTCAGAGATGCTTCGGGTCGGTCGAAAAGGTATCAGATTTAAAGGGATCGCCAAGTCCCTTCCGTCTAGGTAGGATGTGAAGTGTAACCGAAGTCGGTGTGGCCAGGGAAAGGCTTCATACTGAGTGTATTGTAAACCGTGTATTTATTTATTTTTTTATCTGTTGGACCGACATTTGAATAATATGTCTGTGATGGTTCGGATTCATTCGTTGATCACTTTGGTTGCTTTGTGGTTTTATCTGTATACTCCAGACCCCGTGGAATGTCTGGGATCATAATTAAACAAAGAGGGATGTAAACGGAGAGATAATGAATATTAAATCCGTTGATTAAGAAAGTAACTCACATTGTTAGAACAATATTTCCAAGGTATTAAAGTTCTTCTGTATTTAACATGTCTTTCCAACGCGTTAAAGTAATGTTAAAGACCTATCATAATTTGGCATTGGTAAATTCGTCCTAACATGCAGTGTTGTTATTACGCTAATGGTGGAATGTTGAGACTCAGCAATTTAACCCAGGTACCAGGCTCACTGGGAAGTCCCTTTCAGAAAGATGAAAGAACTCAGCTGTTCCTCTTGATAAAACATGCACAAAAAAAGAATAGAGATGAAAAATAACAACGATCAAATTCACGATAATCGGCAAATGGTCATAAGTAGACAGATGATGATGAGACAGACAACGGTGATGATAGGAATGGTCACGCTGTTTAAAGCGGTTATATATAAATTGCAAGTTAGGGAAGAACACCATGCCAATTCCTTCTAGGTGTACGGCGGAAGTGGGCGGAAAGATAAGGGTCTGTTCGCTCGGGATGGATAAGACAAAGAGGCCTGGAGATAAGAATGAAAAGAGGGAAGAGGAAGAGTAGTGGAAACGAGAGTGGAGAGCAGAGGGTAATGGACGAGGCTGGAGAGGTGGCAAGGGCAGGCAAGCGGCAGATATAGCACCATCCCTGGCCATCATGCCCTAGTAAAGCAGAGAACGCTGCTCCGAGGTTTGTGTTGACTGGGTAAGCTGCCCTTGTAGCCTTGACCGAGGCACCCGTCCGCCACACCCTCTTCACCCAGCACCCCACATCCGAGCTTTACCACGCACCCACACACTCCACGATTATCAGTGTCGCCCCCACACAAGGAGCACTCGTACATTTACATTTCATTATGTAAGCCGCATACAGTGCATTCTCTCGACACGTAAATGTGTTCTAAGCAACCAAACACACGAGCATCTTCAGCGAATCCTCACAAACATCCCGCAATAAATGCACTTATCTCAGCCATTTACCTATGCAGACATTACACGAATCTAAATCAATTTACCATTCTTCAAATGACCGAATCTTTTACAAGCTCTCATCGCCCACTCCAGTACATTTCCAAGTACCGCTCACGCCTACACGGTTCTCAAAGCTGAACGAGCCAGGCCACTGTGACACTGATGCGCCGAGGAGTTCAGAGCGGGAGGTTTGACCTTCCGTCTAGCAGGGGTCGCAAGGGCTCATAGGTGACTCAGGCAGAAGCCAAGTTAACGTAGTAAAGGAGAAGCTGGGCTGACGGGCGACGACTGAATATATAAGTAGAAACGGAGATAAATACACTGTACTTATGGATTTTAGTCGACAAACAGATCAGCATCAAGATATACTGATACCACATAAATAAATGTATATGGAGATATAAAGCTAAACTTACAGGATAAACGGGACTTACTTAGACAAGTAAACACGCAAGAATGGGACGACATGTCAACAAGTGGACAAAGAGATGGTGTAGGACAGACAGGGGGTGAAGATGGATATACAGGTGGTGCGGCAAACGGGTTACAGGAGTTCCCCAGCTTGTGCAGCAGGTCGCTATGGTGGCAGGGACGGCGCGGAGACGAGGCTCAGGCGGCCACCGACATATGATAATGAGGCACAAAATGTCTTCCGCAGCTCAACCTGTCCCGCAGACTGCAACGACTGCAGTGACTTTGGAAAAGAGGAACCGAAGTTTGTGCTTGTGTAATTCTCAACATGTGTATGTATGTATGTATATTTGCATGTTAATGTCCGGAAGTAGAAATACCGTATACTTGTTTATTTTTAGGTACATGCATAGTTCATTTATACATGTAAACATGTGTTGTCTGCGGTTAGACATACAAGCAGCCGAACACCCAGATGCAGTCACACCTATATAATGAAATCCCTTAGATGAAGAGGCATCAATTCAGACGTGTAAAACAAATCATAATATTTACACAATTCATTCCTCGTCATTCCATGCACCTGACCCCCCCCCCCACACACACACACACGGATCTGCATGTTGGTCATTCTGTAAAGTACTATTTTACATGGCGAGAACTAGGATGTAAAACGCCGAAAACTTTCAAAGTGTCTATCGACATTTTCTTACTTATTAAGGTAAAAACAAAAACAAAAAACATTGTGTGATGTTCTTTTCTTTCTCAACTTTTTCCGTCTTCTTTCTGTCTTTATTTACTTTTTATTTAATGTTCTTTTCTCTCCCCCCAGTCTACCAGCATTGTTTTACTTTATTGACTTGCGTCTCCTGGACCATGCAACACCCTGTGTGGTGTGGTCACGTTGCGTCAGTGCACACTGAGAATCAGTGTACAAAGGACAGCCGTGTACACACATGCATAAGGTGAGCATGACGCGTTCATCACAGCTCCACCTGACTGCTCCCGGACACAAAGGGCCCGTGCATGATGGCCCCCTCAGTCTCTCCTGCGTGTGTTTGCCCTCCACTTCCCTACCCACGGATCGCACGAGCGCCACCTCTCCGCCTCTGCACCACCTCCCCGTCCCTCCAGTCAGCGTGTTCCCTGCGCGACCACATTTCCTTTTGTGCCTTCTCACCGCGGAAGTGGATACCAAAGACAACCCACAGAAACCAGGAAGTAAAAGACAAGTGACAGACACTTCAGATCCTTCTTCCTCACTAATGTGACCATTGTTTAGATCCTCCTCAGCTTTCGATCAGATCTTCTCGCGATGGAATTTACTATTATGGCTCCATCACTTTACCAGTGTGCTCTATTTGAATTGAATTGTCCACTTAAACCTGTCATCCTTTACTATGTTCATCCCTTGATTCCTTATATCTAATAGCACCCTTCATTTAAGAAATCAATTATCTTAAAACAGCAAAGGCCTGTCAAAGAAATCAGCCCCAAAGAAAGCTTCATTAACAAAGCATTTACGTCTCATCGGATCCCACAACTCATTTGAATTATGTCCTGATATTTCATAAAACATTTGTCCTCTGCCCTGTGCCCCCCCCTCCCCTCCGTGGGGCTGAGTGTAGGTGCTGACTCATCCCATGTCGAGAATTTATGATCGAATTCTTTCCCAGCATGCAGCCAGGAATGCCTGTCACACTGAGGAGTCTCTCATCACCAGCTGTCAGGAGTATTACTCGCGATCACCACTGGGAAATTTGGAAAATTCTAGCATCTTTCGCTGTATCATCGGAAGAAAATAATTCCACAGAAATGCAAAAGTGAGTCCAAAAATATCATGAAGTCTGATATATAGTAGTGCTAGTGACAACTGGAGTGATGCATGTGAAAGCACTATGCCGACGGTTCTATTGCACCCCAGGCGACGTTCGTGATATTCTGGAACAGAAGATGGATCTGCCACGGAGGCCATCACGGTATATAGATTCATCGCTGATGCCAGAGTCTGTGAGAATGAGTGTTAGTGTGTACTGCTTATTTTAAAGAGATAATGTGCAACATCCAACTTATGTCCTTGTACATCAAACACGGCTTTAAATATTACCCTTCTAGTCAGAATCCACTTCTTTGCTCATCAAGTTATTTACCAAAGGAAACTAACATACACTCAGAATACTGCACCGTTTTCTGCTCCTTCTAATTCATCAGTATTATAAGGCTGTGAAAAATGCAAAACCGATATTCCAGTTTTCTTGTATATATATTTCCCTGAGTGTCTGCCATAAGACCAATCAAGTACCTAAAACGGGGTAGATGAGGACACTGTGCAAATACAAACTGAAACTGAACTTGGAGCAAAGGCTTCTCTTCGCGAGCAGATAAAAGGGAAATCAAGGTATCATTATTCTGCACTTGGATATGCAGAACGAACATGAGACGCACGACAGCATTGCAATGATAACTATGCCATATAATGTATCATAAACGTCAGTCGATTATACTGACTCCGCCAGCTTCTTCTTACTTTTTTCAAGTTTATGGTTGTCTCTCTCGTATAGCTTCCACGTGGTTATGGTTATTTTAATGTCCTTTAGTATCAGTTTCATCGAAATTAGACATAATGTGCACGATGAACAGAAAAGCTTTATTAACAAAAGGAATTAATGCAACTGCAATAGTATGGTTATGCGATATTATATACAAATAAATCATCGTGATGAAACCGGCAAAGTTGTAGATTTCCTTTGCAAAAACTTTCATTGACAAGGTTTGCGACAAGTAAAACGACTACCTCGAATCACTGCTCGGAAGATTTAGTGCTACATACACGACTCCAGATCACTTTTTGCTGCAAGTTGAAGTCTCCAAAAGAGTATTACGATATTTCAAAACCTACAAAAGAAAAATCTTTTATGGTATAGACTGCAAGGCTAGTTTATCTATCTAAAGAGTAGAAATAAAGACCCAGATATGCAGCATCATGGCGACAGCCGTTTACGAGGCTCGCCACGCCACATGCGCGGATCCCAGATAAGCCGGGACACAATGCGCGTGCCTCGAGTGGACTGTCTACGCGTATTCACTCCTGAAAAGGGGTCTACAGGCTCGTGCAAAAGGTTGCTGCTAGAATTACTTAAGGGCAGGAGTAAAGTATAAGTAATATCTCTATGTTGCACGCGGTGAAAATCATGTTACAAGAAACTGATAACAAGAAGCTTTAACGAAGTATCTCCTTGTTGTATATACATGAATATTTTATTAGTTATCTATTTATGAAGCGATTAAGATACGCGATATATCACTGATGATAAGGTTTCAATTCTATATTTTTGCATTTCTCCTCTGCCTTAAAAAAAACTATCAGGAAACTGGTAGACTCCATGTGTCGCCACATCATGATTATGTTTCCACACTGATATAAAACGTACCACGCATCTGTCCTAATCACATCATGCCTTTACACATGTGATGGTCAACGGCGATCGTCACGTTTGCTTTGTCGCTGGAAGGAGATTCGCTGACGTATATTTTCTTTGTGTAGCATTGCTCCGTTCGAACTACTTGCTTACAAGCTTGTAAACAGAAGAACTATTGACTGGGAACTAGAACAGACTTTCTTTATAGAAGGTGACTATGCACTCTGAGGATATGACAAGGGAAAATGCACGAATCCATAAAGAAAATAACCATTTTCTTCCACAATGAATATATCAAATTTATAATAATATATTTACCTTTTCACTATGGACGATGTTGTCACTGAAGGCAAGTATGTCTGCAGAGAGTATATCAAGGCTGGGTTGTTGTTTTCACTTCTGTATTTTAGTTTTCCAGATCAACAAGGGTATTTTTCAGAGTTCGTCCAACATCATTGACCGCTGTGACGGGCTTTGGGTATTGTTGCAACCGTTTGCACTCTTCCCCTTGTGCTGTTGCCTAATTCATTGTTTATATGATGGCATGAGATGCTGTGATTATCAGCAAGGAAGTCGTTGCAACAAAGTCGGAAGTCTATCGTATCCTTAGACTTTTACAAACTCGTAGAAAAGGCCACCAGGAAAGTAAGGATGTGGCTCGTGGGGTATTCGACCAGCATGCGGTAGGGGAGGCGGGGCGCGCCTGTGCATGGGCATCAGCCGTGATACAAGGTGCGGGATGCTGGCGGGGGATCCACTGAGATAAAAGTTACCGGGAGAGGGGGATCCAGATCAGGCTAGAGATGTTAACTAATCATTTACGACAATAGCATCAGGTACAAGATGCGACAACTGCAAACCGTAGCTCAAAACAGATCTGAAGTTGCACTAATTATCACTTGTGTTTTCTATACATTAATTTAGGGAGAACAGGACTCTGTGCGAACAGATCGACTCGGAATTGCACTTCTTCGGATTTGCACAGGTCAGTTGCACCATAAAGCCTCGAATTATCACTGCGCAAGCTACTTACAAACCACAATATTACTCAAAAATGTGTTTAAATATCCAGGTATGTTTCCTTTTTTGTTACACCTCAAGTGGCAACCAAAAAACTTCCTTTCATGACATTCGTATCTTTTCACCATTCATCCTCGAAGCCTGTCTTTCTCCTCGGCATCTCTCCTACTCAGGAAACGTAGGAAAATGAGCAG
>BOPN01003929.1:0-5000 GCA_017312705.2 Penaeus japonicus | reverse complement strand
AACTTCGTTACCACAACATAGCGTATCGAAAACATCACACTCAGGAAAAAGGAAATAAAGGATATCTGTTAAAGAGAATAGACAAAATGGGAACGGAAGGACCGGATGGTCTTTTTAATTGGATTCTCAAAGAAAGCTCTGAACAACTACTATTCACATATTTAGAACTCAGTAAATAAAGGGAAGCTACCAAAATTATGAGAATTGACTTACAATACCCCTATCCAAGAGTGGTGAAAAGCAAAACCCTCTGAATAATAGACCAGCGTTAATAACAAGTGTAGTATGTAAATTGCTAGAGAAGAAAATTAGAAAACAATAGATCGAACTACTTGAGAAACACAACACGACTGGAAAAGATGTATTGGATACGCCTGAAAAAGAAAAAGACCGGAATACTTGTGAACGGAAGCTAAATACGGGGGTCCACATCATTGATAAAGTTCACAGATACCATCACTGATTGCAAACATGAAAAGAGCAGTTATGTATGCATGTGGACGAAGATATGGTAAAGAAAATTATCATGATTATCATTAGACCTACTCTAGAATACGCTGCAGTAATATGGAACGAGTTCAACGGGCCGCGATTGGACGAGCGCCAGTTTTAAGGGAAATTAAGAAATTAAAACTCACAACATTGCAAGAAAGTAGAAAATGGAGTAATATGATTATGCTTTACAACTGTGTGACAGGGAGAATGAAGTTATTTTCTATAAAAGAAGAGCAAGAAGTCATAGTAAAAGATTGGGAGTAAAACGTGGTAACAAGGATGTAAAAAAATATAGCTTTCCAAATAGGATCATAGATGGAAGGAAGAACCTTCTAGAAAACGTTGTATGTGCTAGAAACATACAGCAATTCAAATAGTCATATGATAATCTTAATATAGCTGATGGGTCTCCCTGAACTTATTTCCCATATTTAAACACCTAAGTGTGTATGTATGTATCTCTCTTTCTTTCTTTCTTTCTTTCTCTTTCTCTTTCTCTCTCTCTTTCTTTCTTTCTCTTTCTCTTTCTCTTTCTTTCTATATACATATATATATATATATATATATATATATATATATATATATATATATATATATATATATATATATATATATATATATATATATATATATATGTGTGTGTGTGTGTGTGTGTGTGTGTGTGTGTGTGTGTGTGTGTGTTTAGTATATATGAAATATCAAACCTTCGAAGAGATGCTGAACACAATAATGACATTAAAAACCTGTAAATAGAACTGACAAATTTCCTCATGGTTAATGATATAATAATATTAATGATACTTACGATTAAGTCCTGTGAGCCGTAGTAGAGGCGGTGCAGAGGGTTCTCCAGAACTTTCATCTTCTCTTTACAATGTGAGATATTCTCGTTCTTCTCTTTTAAGGTGCTATTCGACTGACATGTTTCCTATCGTAAAGATGGTGTTAAAGTTAATAATTAAGAATGCTCAGCAATTATACATGTGTGAGTGTGTACATGTGTGTGTGCATGTATGTGAATGTGTGTGTGTGTGTGTGTGTGTGTGTGTGTATGTGTGTGTGTGCGTGTGTGTGTGTGCATGCATGCGTTTGATTACCTTCAAATGCAGATGATCATAAAGCTGTTTTACCATCGTCTATTATATGGTTTTGATAATAGTACAGCAACAATGAGATGTACTATGGCTGTTATCACTATAAATGTATTTTCAATAGTCGTCGTTGTGTTGGCAGATACATCATGAACATCAATATTATCACAGCTGACATTACTACTATCATTAGGATGATAACTTTCGCTATAACTACTGTCATTATGGTGATTATTTTTATTAGGAGTATCGTTAACAATAAAAACGATTATAATGATAATGATATCGTAATACTACTGCACTACTACTGATAGTAATATCAGAACTAGTATTGATAATGATAGTAATAATGATAACAAAGAAATAGTAATTGTGATAATGGTATCAGTATTAATAATGGTAATGACAATAATTAATTGTTAGTACCATTATCATTGCTATTATCATTGAATTTTTATTTTTTTTCAGAATTAATGTTACCTCTGTCATTACCATGGTTATTAACATTTCCATTGTTCTTATCAGTAGCATTGCCATTATTGTTTTTACTATGATCTTTATCAGCGTTGAAATATTGATATCATCATTATCAATTATCTTCGGTAGATTTTTAAAAAATATATCACCATTCCATGATTTATCATCAGAGAATATCAATATTTTTTTTCGGTTACATTTTCTCAAGATCTTCATTATTTCAAAGACTGTTTAGATAAAGTAAATTTATATGGAAACAATGTCGAGTCATCTTAACACAGAATAGCAATGGACATAAAAAAGAACCACATGAATCGTTTTTATTCAAAGATCTCTTTAAAAATTCGTGAACAGAAAAGAGAAGCGCTCGACGTCTTGCTTTCCAAGTTGTTTAAGTGAACACCACCTTCCTAGTTTCACAATTCCTTGCGTATCTTGTTTATCTGAATAGACTCTCATACTGTCCCTCATGCCATCAATATCCACTTGTATCTTTTATAGACAGTCAACATCTTGATGGCTCTCTACTTCTGACTATAAATTAACACAACACAAGATCAACTATAACGTCACAGCACAAGAACAACAAACAATGTTTTCATGGATTGAGGGCTTCATCTCCAAGTGCCAGTGACGGTTAACTCACACTATTTTTATGAGGTATAACTAACATACCACTCAACTTATAGAAAATCGAACCGTACAGATCCTTCCTAATATAATTATATCTCGTATGCGTTACATCTAAGGCACCACAACACACTGTGCGGACGTCTCCGTCGGGTAATCCTGGGTTACTGTACCAAACAATCACATGTGCAATTACACCTTCACGCGAAAGGCAAAAGTGGGGAAAGTCTAACCCTTTGGAAAGTTCAAACTGTCATTTTTCCTTTCACGTCGTGACCTTGTGTTAGGCATGACTCGAAAGTCGGAAAAAGGTAATATTAATGGTATTGATGGTTAATGTTAAAGGACTTGAGTGTCTTTTATAAACTTCCGAGGATTTGTTATTATATCAGTCCTAGGGGTTTCATGTGAGCAATCTACTAAGTAACATAGAGAAATAAAAGAATATGAAATCAATGAGAAAAATGCAATTTTAATATGAATTACATCATTTTGATGTAATGCTGCCACGTTTGAAGTGTGTTTATATTTCACTATATATATATCTATATAAATATATATATATATATATATATATATGTATATATATATATATATATATATATAATATGTGTGTGTGTGTGTGTGTGTGTGTTTGTGTGTTTAGTATATATGAAATATCAAACCTTCGAACAGATGCTGAACACAATAATGACATTAAAAACCTGTGAACAGAACTGACAAATTTCCTCATAATTAATGATAGAATAACATTAATAATACTTACGATTAAGTCCTGTGAGCCGTAGTAGAGGCGGTGAAGAGGGTTTTCCAGAACTTTCATCTTCTCTTTACAATGTGAGATATTCTCGTTCTTCTCTTTTAAGGTGCTTTTCAACTGACATGTTTCCTATCGTAAAGATGGTGTTAAAGTCAATAATTATGAATGCATAATAATTATACATGTGTGTGTGCATGTATGTGAATGTGTGAATGTGTGTGTGTGTGTGTGTGTGTGTGTGTGTGTGTGTGTGTGCGCGCGCGCGTGTGCGCGTGCGTGTGCGTGTGTGTGTGCGTGCATGCATGCAGATGATCATAAAGCTGTTTAACCATCATCTATTATATGGTTTTGTTAATAGTACAGCAATAATGAGATGTACTATGGCTGTTATCAATATAAATGTATGTTCAATAGTCGTCGCTATGTTTGATAATAATGATAATATCTCATGATAAAATTTAATCATTAAGTATAGTAGAAGTATCATTGGCAGATACATCATGAACAACAATATTATCACAGTTGTCATTGCTACTATCATTAGGATGATAACTTTCGCTATAACTACTGTCATTATAGCAATTATTTTTATTAGGAATATCGTTAACAGTAAAAACAATTATAATGATAATGATATCGTAATACTACTGCACTGCTACTGATAGTAATATCAGAACTGATATTGATATTGATAGCAATAATGATAACAAAG
The DNA here is from genome assembly GCA_017312705.2 of Penaeus japonicus. Taxonomy (NCBI): domain Eukaryota; kingdom Metazoa; phylum Arthropoda; class Malacostraca; order Decapoda; family Penaeidae; genus Penaeus; species Penaeus japonicus. The sequence goes on along the minus strand of BOPN01003929.1, from coordinate 835 downwards.
AAATAGTAATTGTGATGATACCAGTAATAATAATGATAATGACAATAATTAATTGTTAGTACCATTATCATTGCTATTATCATTGATTTTTTATTTTTTCAGAATTAATGTTACCTCTATCATTACCATGGTTCATTTCCATTGTTCTTGTCAGTAGCATTGCCATTATTGTTATTACTATGATTTTTATCAGCGTTGAAATATTGATATCATCATTATCAATTTTTTTTTTTTTTTTTAATATCACCATTTCATGATTTTTTCATCAAAGAATATCAATCAATTTTTCGGTTACATTTTCTCAAGATTTCAAATAATACATAAAAAAGAACCACATGAATCGTATTATTCAAAGATCTCTTAAAAATTTCGTGAACAGAAAAGAGAAGCGCTCGACGTGTTGCTTTCCAAGTTGTTTAAGTGAACAACACCTTCCTAGTTTCACAATTCCTTGCGTATCTTGTTTATCTGAATAGACTCTCATACTGTTCCTCATGCCATCAGTATCCACTTGTATCTTTTATAGACAGTCAATATCTTGATGGCTCTCTACTTCTGACTATAAATCAACACAACACAAGATCAACTAGAACATCACAGCACAAGAACAACAAACAAAATTTTCATGGATTGAGGGCTTCATCTCGAAGTGCCAGTGACGGTTAACTCACACTTTTTTTATGAGGTATAACTAACATACCACTCAACTTCTAAAATATCGTTTTCATACATGAAAAATCGAACCGTACAGATCCTTCCTAATATAATTATATCTCGTATGCGTTACATCTAAGGCACCACAACACACTGTGCGGACGTCTCCGTCGGGTAATCC
>BOPN01003928.1:140000-142070 GCA_017312705.2 Penaeus japonicus | reverse complement strand
CTCTCTCTCTCTCTCTCTCTCTCTCTCTCTCTCTCTCTCTCTCTCTCTCTCTCTCTCTCTCTCTCTCACTCTCACTCTCACTCTCACTCTCACTCTCACTTCTTCTTCTTCTTCTTTTTCTCCTTCTCTTTTTCTTTTTCCCTCTCCCTCTCCCTCTGAGAGGAAGGAAGGGAGAGGCTCAAAGAATGGATGCAAATGATAATTAGGGGGAAACTATTAAAGAAAGGGAGGAGAGAAGGGCAAGGAGGAGGAGGAGTGAAAGAGGTAGAATAAGGAGATTACGCTAAGGCCCCCAAAATAATTATTATCCCTATTTTCCTCATTCCCTTTCTCTCTCTCTCTTTCTCTGTCGCCCCTCTCATCTCCCTCTCCCTTTCCCTTTCTCTTTCCCTTTCCCTCTTCCTATTCCTATTCCTATTCCTCTCTCCTCCATTAATTCCCTCTTCCGTCTCCTCATCGCTTTCTCCCTCCTCCTCCCCCTCCCCCTCACCCTTAAAGCGGATCTCTCCCATAACGAAGTCTCACACCCTAACACAAGTCCCATTATTCAAGGCATTACCAAGCTCAGGGTGTGGAGAGGGAGGGAGAGATAGAGAGAGGGTGGGAGGGAGGAAGAGGAGAAGTGGGTGGGGAAGGAGGAGGGAAGGAAGGTTGGAAAGAGGAAGGGAGAGAGGGAGGGTGGGAGGGAGGGAGACGAGAGAGAGGGAAGGATGGTTGGAAAGAGGAAGGGAGAGAGGGAGGGTGGGAGGGAGGAAGGAAGAAAAGAAGGTTGGAAAGAGGAAGGGAGAGAGGGAAGATTGGAGGGAGAGAGAGGAAGAGTGTGGGAGGGTGGAAGGAAACGTAGGAGGGAAAGGGGGAGGGAGGGAGGAAAAGCAGGAAGAAAAGAAATAAAGAAGGAAGACGAATGAAACTACTGCGGTTCTTTCGGTTCAGGACTTCTGTGGGAACCTGCTACCCCCCTCCACCTCCTCCTCCTCCCTTATCCCTTACCCCCTCTCCCCCCACCTCTTACTACAGACATGCATTCCTCGACCGACGTTGAAGGATACGAAGGACCAGAGTGTGAGTTCGACGCCCATCGGCTTGGAATGAGACTGTTCGTGGGCGGGTCGCTGCGGTTTTCCCTTGTTAGCGGGGCTACCATTATCATTTCCATTATTATTATTACTTCCATTACCCTAATTATCTTTATGATTATCATCATTCTCATCGTCATCATCATAATCATCATCATCATCAACAGCAACAGCAGAATTATTATTAGTAGTAGTAGTAGTTGTTGTTGTCGTCTTAATAACAATAGTATCAATAGTACTAGTAATAGTGATGGTGGTAGTAATGATAGGAGTGGTATTAGTGGACTATCACTATCCCCATAACCATCATTATCACCACCCCCATCAGCATCATTAAAACCCCACCACAGCCCCTAACCCTACCACCAAAGAAAACAATAACACAAGCAGCAAGCAAGCAAGCGCCAACAGCTGCGTCGGCCGGTGTGCGTCTGCCTCGGCTCTGGCCTGTTGTATAACTTTCCCATGGCTTGGCGTGGCGTGGCGTGACCTTCCGTATATCCTCTGACAACACGACCGCTCTATCCTGCTCTGGGCAATGCACGCTCTCTTTCGACTAACGATTTTCATAGAGCCGCGAAGGAGGTGGTAGGTAGTGTGGTAGGGAGGGTGGTAGGTAGTGTGGAAGGGAGGGTGGTGGGGTTGGGTGGTAGGTAGTGTGGTGGGGAGGGTGGTAGGTTGGGTGGAAGGGAGGGTGGTGGGGTAGGATAGGGGGAGGGGGTGGGGTAGGGTGGAGGGGAGGGGTAAGGACGGATGGAGGAGTGGAAGGGGGAGGGGTGAAGGGTGGTTAGTGGAGAGGCAGATTGTGGAAGGTGGAGGGGTAGAGGGTATGGAGTAGGAAGGGTGGAGGGGTGGAGTGGTGGAAGATGAGTGGAATGTATCAAGAATCAGCGTAGTTGGATACAGGGATAAAGACGTAGGGGGTTCGCTCTTTATCTTGTTTCCTTTCTCTTTACATTCATCTTTGTTATCTCTTCCATGATCTATCTCTGTT
>BOPN01003928.1:130000-135000 GCA_017312705.2 Penaeus japonicus | reverse complement strand
TACTTATCTATCCATCTATCTAACTTATGTATGTATGGTGTATGATGGTACCTACTTATCTCTTCTCTCTATCAGGTATAATGCCATACTAGCGCAGGTAATACAATGGATAAAAATAAAATGAACTAAAAAAATTATATAAAAGAACTTCTTTACAAACTGAATAAAGGCTTGGTAATAGAAGCCACAGTCCCGTTAATCAAAAAGCTTTCTTCCTCATCTATTATTCCCTCTTTAATTGCTTTCATTATCTCCCTGTCTCTTTTTTTCTCTTTTTTATGCTATTCTCGTTCATTAATTTCATGCTCCTCGTACCACGTCGTCTCTTTCCTTTTCTTTCTTTTCCCTAAACTCAATCTTCTTCTTCCTCTTATTTCTTGGTAATTTCCTTTTTTTCTTTTCCTTCTCATTTCTTTCTTTTCCTCATTACCATAGTGATCTGTATTATCATGAATGCTTTTTTTTTTACATTCCTCTTTCTCTTTTCGCACTTCTTCACCTCCTTGCCTTCCCATTGTCGTAATCTCTACTGTCATCATTATCACCATTATCCTCATTATCATTAACACCACCATTCCATCACCATAACCACCATTGTTATCATCATCACCATCATCATCTTCACCACTATCCCCATCATTCCCATCCTCACCCTCTCACGACCTAACAGCACCAACATCCCCGTCACCACAACACCACTCACACCATCACCCCTTCTTCTACCCCTCCCCCCTCCCTCCCAAGTCCCCCCCTCCATCCCCTCACCCTTTATCAGCCATCTCATCTCCCTTGTCTCTCCTTAAGCAGCGAGTCAGCCACCATCTCGAGAAGGTCCGCGGATTTGAGACAGTGTGCGAATCTGCGAGCGGTTTATGGTGTGATTTGCAGGTTGCGACGTTGCATGGCGGTGGTTCAAGGATGATTGTTCTGGGGGATGGGGAAGGGGATGGGGATGGGGAAGAGGGAGAGGAAGGGGATGATGGATGGGGATGGGGATGGGGATGGAGATGGGGATGGGGATGGGGATGGGGATGGGGATGGGGATGGGGATGGGGATGGGGATGGGGAAGGGGAAGGGGAAGGGGAGGGGGAGGGGAAAGAGAGAGGAAAGGGAAGAGGAAGGGAAGAGAGGAAGAGGGGGAAGGGGGAAGGGGAGGGGATGGGGATGGGGGAAGGGGGAGAGGAAGGGGGATGATGGAGGAGAGGGGAGGATAAGGGAAGTGAAGGGGAGGGGAGGAAGAAGCAGAAGGAGAGGAGGGGGAGGAGAAAGGAGAGGAGGAGAAGGAGGAGGAGGTAAAAGGTAAGGAGGGGAATGGGATTGATGTCGAGCGTGTTGAGAGGGGGGGGGGGGGGTTGAGGGGAGTGAGGGAGAATAGTGGTGTGGGTTGGGGATTGCCGGGGAAGAATGGGAAGATCGTGATAGGGAGGGATCAGGAAGGGAGAGGAGGATCGGGAAAGGAGATGGAGGTAACGGGGGGGGGGGGGCTGCGGGGGAGAGGAAAGAGGGGGGGGGGTTAAGGAGGAGGTGGACTGGGGATTTTGCGTTGCGGGTGAATCTCAGCTAGTGGAATGGTTCAAGGATAATAGCAAGAGGAGGAGGAGGAGAGGGAGGAGAAGAAGGAGGAGGAGAACTAGAAGGGAAAAGGAGAACTAAAGGAAAAGGAGAACTAGAAGGGAAAAGGAGAACTAAAGGAAAAGGAGAACTAGAAGGGAAAAGGAGAACTAAAAGGAAAAGGAGAACTAGAATGGGAAGGAGAAGGAGAAAAAGAAGGAGAAAAAGAAGGAGAAGTAGGAGGAGAAAAAGGTGAATGAGAATGAGAATGAAAATGAGAACTAAAAAGAGAAGGAGGTCTAGAAGGGAAAAGAGAAGAAGAATTAGGAGGAGGAGCTGGAGAAGAAGAAGAGGAAGAAGAAAAAGAAGGAGAAGAAGAAAGAGAGGGAGGACGAGAAGAAGAAGCAGAAGGCGAAGGATGAGGCGGAGGGCGACGGCAATCAGAAAATACAAGCAAATGAGTTACAAGAAAAGAAGTAAATAAAAAAAAATAATAGCAATAGTAAAATGACAAAAAAACAAACAAGAGAAGTAGGCAGAGAGGAAAGAAAATCCAAGAAGAACCGGAAAGAGCCCAGCGCCGCTCCCAACCGCTCGAATCGCAGATATGAACATGCCATCCGTATGCAAATGAGCCGCGGAGAATGCGTCTTCCTCCATCTCAGCCGTGTCATTCTTCGAGCCGTGTGAACAACGGTAATCGTTTGTGCATCAGTGCGATCCTGTGAGGCACTCATGACGGATGACGCCCAGCAGTGGGAGGGAGTTTGAGCTTTGAGTATGAGGGGATTTTTTTCTTTCTTTCGTTTTTTGGTTGTGGATTTCGATTTTCTAGTTCTCTTTTCCTTATTTTCTATGATTCTCTCTCTATGTCTGTCTTTTACTGCATTATACCCTCTGTCTGCCTCTCTCTCTCTCTCTCTTTCTCTTCCCCCCTATCTCTCCCTTTCCCCGCTCTCGCTCTCGCTCTTTCTCCCTATCATATTCCCACTCGCACTCCTACTCCCACTCACATTTCCACTCCCTCTCCCTCACACTCGCATTCGCACTCGCACTCGCACACACACTCACACACACACTCCCCCTTCTCCCCCTAGGAACATAGACTCCCCTGCCATCCACAACTCAAACAAATGACTATCCTTCCCTCCTGCCCTCAACCTTGCCCCGCCATGCACGACCCTTGCATGTTCCCCGCACGACCACAGCCCAGGAAGGAGACAGGGTGTCAAAGAGGTTATGCAGTAACAGGCAACCCCCCCCCCCCAAAAAAAAAAAAAAAAAATAGCGCAGACAGGTATACAGGTAGGAAAAAAACAGAAAGACGGAACAAAAACAGACAGACAGGCAGACAGACAGAAAGGACCGGACACGCAACCCACAGAGACATATACTCATCCTCGGACAGTCCAGTCTCGGTCTAATGAGGCGTAATCTCGATCTTACCCCCCCCCCCCGCCCTTCCCACCTCCTACCCATCCACCCACACCAAACTCCCCTTCACACACCCGCCCCCTTCCCCTGTCCCTTTACCCCCCCCCCTCCCAACACCCTGTCGCCAATTACCTGGCGTGTAATTATATATTTATGACTCCAGTTCCCGGGGAATTTCGCCAAAGTGTTCCAGCATAAAGTTGCATTTTCAACTCTGTGAATGTTGGGACGGCGAGGAGGGGGGGGGGGGAGTGGAAACTTGTTGTGTGGCAGAAACGGACAAAATGGGAATGAAGGATGTAGAGGGAGGGGGAGGGGGAGGGGAGGGGGAGGGGGAGGGGAGGGGGAGGGGGAGGGGGATATAGAAACACCGCTCCTTTTTTGAGTGAAAAATGATAGAGAGAAGCCACCGACCGCTGCTTGTGAGGGACGGCTGCTATGAGATGGACAAGTAAACATTAAACTTTGTGGTGCTTGTCCAGGTAATTGTTCGCTTGCGGTGGAGGTGCATTCTAATGAGCAAAGGATGTGGCTTATGTGTAGGTGTTTTGGCCACAATTTAGAGACATTTTTTTTAGCTTATCTTAATTGCTACGAAGTAAGTAAATACAATTAAAATGTGTATTATATTTAAGAATAAAGACTGCATACTGTTATTAAGATGAGATGAGATAACTTACAAGGAAAAGGATCTGTGTAACACACCAAATTATGTCTTCCTTTGGGACGCAACTCTACGGGACGTTCTCACCATGTTCCACTACTCTCTGCACCCGGAAAAGCTGACGATATTAGTTTCATTTTTATTGCATGCGGGTAAAGCCAGACATATTCCACCTGGCAGCTTGCAAAACCCATGTGGAGATTAAGCATACATGTTTATCTATACTGACGAGGAAATTAACGTTCAAATTCAAATTTCGTAAGTTCCTATGGATATTCTTATGACATCTACATTGCACTGTAAAATGAAATCAATAAACAACACAAAAGGAACACATGTGGTGTCATTTTCAAACGATATATTATCAATAAAAGAAATAAAAATACACCGCTGCACCTTTCATCTAAAGGCTTGACGTTTAATGATTTAAATGGTCTCTTAGCGCTGACTTGGAAGTAATCAAGTTAGAAATACTCCTAATACTGTAAGACACTTGGTTCAGATCATGGGTCCACGAATTTACATTTGCCTTGCTCCCATTTCCGTATATGACGTTTTGACATTTAAGAAGTTAACCTGTCTCGTCTGGACACCCGCTGAAGAGTTGCCTATTGTTTGCAAAGGTAATAATAGCCAGTGACGGTAATTTCCTTGGATATAAGTCATAATCTCATTTGCATCGAACTTTAACATAAACACTGGTTGAGACAATGGGAACATAAATCTGAACACTATATTACTAAAATAAACCCCAAGTTAACCTACAGTTTCTTAACTTCGACCATAACTACAGTAGTGGATATGTTTTCTATACTTCCCATTGAGATTTGCTTCCAAGCGCGAATCTTTACAATATTCCTTTATAAAACTTTCTGTCAGAGTTAGACTGGACTGATGCCCTGACTGATGACTGATTTAACTTCCGCAAGCCGTGGTTCATGAAAGAATCATCACAGGATGTTTACCTTCCGGCATGACGTTCATCACAAACTAAGACGTTTCAAGATTTACATTCATCTCATCACAAGTCAATTATCTGATGCTCACTCTCGCCTTGTCGGTGTTTTGCTTCTTTTTCTTTATTGTTTGTTTCCTTGTACTTCAATGTGAATACCCAACGACCCCTATAAGAAATCTGCAGCATATTCTATATTTATCTTGCGCAAGTGCATGCGTAGAAAATGGTTACATCCGGGTTATGCTGGACCCCCCACCCCCTACCATCTCCTTGCCCACCGCCAGAGAAACAGCTGAGCATCAACATCTGCGTCACCGTTCTCATCCATCTTCACTCCACAGCTTAACGAAGTCACGCAGAAAACGGTCTCAAGATTGGCCTGCCTGTGAACC
>BOPN01003928.1:110000-125000 GCA_017312705.2 Penaeus japonicus | reverse complement strand
GAAGGAAAATGACTCATGGTTGTGTTGGCGCAAAGAGATTCAATTCTTAAAGTTATGAGATCAGATCTTTCGTATGAAAACAGCAACGGGATGTCAAAGAGGTTAATATGTTTAGTATAAAAACATAATAAAAATCATTATAATCACCTGTAGCAAATATGATAGACAAACAGCACGTGCGCGCAAGCACCCTCCCACCCACCCACCCACCCTCACACACACACACACACACACACACACACACACACACACACACACACACACACACACACACACACACACACACACACACACACACACACACACACACACACTCACACACATACTTATACTGTTTAAATATCCACTGAATGCCAGAAGTTGCAATTCACTTCCCGATGAATGAGCAGTTACATGCAGTTTTCAGTCAGTATTGAATGCAGGATTGAAGCCAACATAAAATATAACCTATTCAACCATTCAAAAAATCACTGGCGCGACGCGTACGTGCCTATACTTCCATATTCGCACGTGCTCTCTTTCTTTGTCTGGTTCTCTTTCTCTTTCTTCCTCTTTCTCCCTCCCTCCCCTTTTCTCTCCGTCTCTTTATCTCTCGCCACCTCTGCCCCCTTCCTTTCTAACTTCGTCATCCTCTCACTCTTCCTCCCCCACTCTTCCTTTATCCCTCTCCCTTCCTCTCTCTTCTTCCTCTATCCTTCTTCCTCTATACCTCCCCCTCTCCCTCTCCCTCTCCCCCACTCTTCATCTTCCTCTACCTCTCCCTCTTCCTTTATTCTCCATCTCCATCTCCCTCTTATCCTTCCTCTGCCTTCCCCTCGTCCTCTACCTCTCCCTCTTCCTTTAATCTCCTTCTCCCTCTTCCTTTACATCTCCCTCCCCTTTTTCCCCTTCCTCTTCCTCTACCTTCCCTTCTTCCCCTCCCCATCCTCCTCTCCCCTCTTTCCCTCCGACCACCCGAAGCAAAGACAAAACAAAAGAAAGAGAAACACAGTCACAGCTTGACTTCATTATCCCTCCCATGTTATGCGCCGGTCCCGAGGCCTTGTAATTGATAACACCCGATGACCTTTATTCCCAAGAAAAAAGGGGGTAGTGGGCGTGTAAAAAAGGATCTTAAGGGCGTGGGCCGGCGTCTCGGGGAGCGAGGAGGAGACATGATGACCATCAGAGGCCTTACTGTAGTAGGGGAAAGATCAAAGCATTTTTTTTTCTGCTCAGCAGCTAAGCAGGAGAAGTGACCTGCCAATCGGCAGTTAAAACAAGCGGTATAAAATCTATGAAGCGTCACTAGAACCTTTTTTCGGTTCTATAAGGCAATATCATTCTCGATTTTTCACCATTATCATTATAATTATTGCTACTGTTTTGCTTATCATTATTATTACTATTAACATCATCCTAACTATTACCATTACGATCGTTATCATCACTGACATTATCATTATCATCATCATAACTGTTCTAATCATCATAATCATTATTGCACTTTCATGTCCATGTTGCTTCAACGTTGTCAGAAAATAAAAGTCTTTCCATCAATGCACCACCATATGAAGATGACCTCTATCAGCATCATCACCATTTTAATCAGCCTTAATTATTCATTCAAATTTTCCTCTCAGCCACGACTTAAGAAAACACACACTAAAAAGCCTCGTTACTCAAAGGTCGCCGAGCCGGCCATCAGCTCCACAGAACCACGGTGCAAGAAACAACAAAAAAACATAACTAAAAATATGAAGAAAAATGTGTAAGCACGAGAGGGAAAACGGCCATGAAAGGACTCTCCTAATTGCAGGAACCGCGAGAACAAACAACAACAAAAATGAACAACACGAGGAATGAAAATATATAGAAAAATAACAATCCTGCGAAAGACATTTCTAATTGCAAACAGATACTTGGAGAGGGAGAGGGAGAGGGAGAGGGAGAGGGAGAGGGAGAGGGAGAGGGAGAGGGAGAGGGAGAGGGAGAGGGAGAGGGAGAGGGAGAGGGAGAGAGAGAGAGAGAGAGAGAGAGACGGGAGAGAGAGAGAGAAAGAGGAAGAAAGAGAGAGAAAGAAAGAAAGAGAGAGAGAGAGAGAGAGAGAGAGAGAGAGAGAGAGAGAGAGAGAGAGAGAGAGAGAGAGAGAGAGAGAGAGAGAGAGAGAGAAAGAGAGAAAGAGAGAGAGAGAGAGAGAGAGAGAGAGAGAGAGAGAGAGAGAGAGAGAGAGAGAGAGAGAGAGAGAGAGAGAGAGAGAGACGGGGAGGGAGGGAGGGAGAGAGAACGAAAGAGAGAGAGAGAGAGAGAGAGAGAGAGAGAGAGAGAGAGAGAGAGAGAGAGAGAGAGAGAGAGAGAGAGAGAGAGAGAGAGAGAGAGGGGGGGGAGATGACGAAACAAAAACGGAAAGACAGAACCAGAGAGCCAGAAAGAGATAATGAGAATGGATGTGTTTCCTGGCGTGTGCACTGTCGCTCCAGATCGCCGTCAACACATTTTCTCGAGAGGCAAGCCATCTCAAGACACTTCCCGGCCAGACCCGTTCCTTCGGCAGCACCTTACAAGGAAGTCGGATCTGGAGACCTGGGCTGCGACGGCCAATTAGAAGAACAGTTCGCACACAATCGCACGCGCGCGCGGTGAAGTTTAATATTTATTATAATGATTATCTTGGCAGTTTTATGGAAAGTCTGCAATAGATGGACGCCATAAACCGATTATGTATCAAGGAGGAGGTCTGAAATGAGCGAGAAAATGCTGACATTTCTCTCTCTCTCTCTCTCTCTCTGTCTATCTCTTTATCTCTCTCTTTATTCCTCTCCCTCTCCCTCTCCCTCTCCCTCTCCCTTTCCCTCTCCCCTCTCCCTCCTCATCTCCCGCCATATAAAATCCGAACCTATATACCTTATTCTTTTTTTTTCGATAACACCGCAAATGACCCAAGAGAAACTAAAAGAGCAATAGTCGTTCTCAGCTCTCACACAGGGGAGAAAAAGGGGGGTAAATTTACACGCACTCCTAATAGACACCCATAGAAGGGCCGCGAGAGAAACTGGAAAGCTCATCAAAAGCTGGAGTTTGTCGTAAAAACTAAATCATTCATTCTAAAAGTGTAATCTCGCGGTCACTGCCATATATGGCAACGACCTCATCTCTGCAACCTTCTGACTCGCACACACACACACACTCTCGCTCTCTCTCTCTCTCTCTCTCTCTCTCTCTCTCTCTCTCTCTCTCTCTCTCTCTCTCTCTCTCTCTCTCTCTCTCTCTCTCTCTCTCTCTCTCTCCATTTCTGTTTCTGTCTGTTTGTTTATGTGTCTGTCTGGGTGGGTGCGTGTCTGTCTGTTTGTGTTGGTATGTATCTGTTCGTTTGTTTTGTCTGTGTCTGTCTGTCTGTCCTGTCCTGTCCTGTCCTGTCCTGTCCTGTCCTGTCTGTCTCTGAAACTCATTATATTTATCTCCCTTTCTCTCTCCCTCCCCCCTCCCCTTTCCCTCGCCGTCTCTCTCATCCGCTCCATCTCCATTTCCCTCTCCCTCTCCATTTCCCTATCCCTCACCCTCTCCTTCACCCTCACACCTCATCCTCTCACCCCCCCCCCCCCTCACACCTCACCCTCCACCTCCCGGCCGATGTGGATTCCATCCCCGTCGCCGAAGTGTCACGGACGAACGGCCTAGGACTCGGTCGGCCAGCGCCTTGACGGACGTTTGAGGAAGAGGAAATGACGGTGGTACTTTCTTTTCTTCTTTTTCCATTTTCTTTCTATCTGTCTTTGCCTGTGTCTTCTTTACTCTCTTCTTGCCTACCTACCTCCCCCACTCTCATTTTTTCTTTTACTTTTTTTTTCTTTCTCTCCCATTCTCTCTCTCTCTTCCCCTCACCCTGCCTCCCTCCGTCTCTTTCCCTTTCCCTCTCCCTCTTCCTCTCCCTCTCCCTCTCCCTCTTCCTCTTCCTCTCCCTCTCCTTCACTTTCTTTTTCTCCCTATCCATCTTCCCCTCCCAATTCCACCACTTCCCCTCTTCTCCCATTTCCTCCCCCCTCTCCCTCCCCCTCCCCCTCCCACCCCTTTCACTTTTCTCCCCTTTCCCTTTCCCCTACCCCTCTCCCACCCCCCTCCTCATCCCCCTTCCCCTCCTCCTCCTACCCCTCCTCCCCCTCCCCCTTCCCCTCCTTCTCTTCCTTCCTCTCCCTCTGGATTATGTAGGGTTAGTCTAGGGGGTGGGTACGGCAGATAGAGGAGGGGAGGGGAGGGGAGAGGAGGAGAGGGTAAAGGTGTTCCCTATGCTAACAAGAGGCGTGGTCGTGGCGTGCAGAGTGATAATGGCTTCCTCGCGTCACTCAGATAAAACCTCGTGCTGTCTTCTAATTACTGACAGATCGACACGAAATAAGAACGAAAAAAATAATTATCCCTTAATGTCCTTTTGGTCAACTCTTAATCATATTGCAAATGTAGGAGTAACAGCTGATAGCGCTAGGTTTTTTGTCCCAGCTGACGGACGGACATCTCAAGTAAGAACATTTGAAAGAAGGATTGTTATTGTCTTCCAATTTAATTTTCTGGCATCTTCAACACCCTCGTGTAACATCGCACTTATGACACTACTACTGATGTAACACAATCCTTTCCCTTGAACAACCAGCGAACAGAACACCAGAGCCAGTCCGCATAACACCAAACCGTCCACATAACAAATCTCAGTCCACATCGCAAACAAAGCTAGTCCACATAACAGACCCCGTCCACATAGCACCTAACCCCGTCCACATCGCAAACCAATCCAGTCAGCAGCAGCGAGCGCTCGAAAAGCGATCCCAGCCGAAGGAACCTTCACCTATCTCCGTCGTGGCCGAGGCTGGCCCGCTCCCCGTCGGCAAGGAGATCCGCTGCCTTATATGGCCGACGGATCCTACCTTGAGAGCAATGCAGTCCTCCTTCCATCTTTTACTGAATGAAAACTTAATTTATCTTTCCCCCCCATGGTCTCCATCTCATCTGTTCTCCATCTCTATCACACTTCCCTTTTTCTCTCTCCTTCTTCTCTTTCTCTTTCTCTTTCTCTATCTCTTTTCTTTCTTTCGTTCTCTCTCTCTCTCTCTCTCTCTCTCTCTCTCTCTCTCTCTCTCTCTCTCTCTCTCTCTCTCTCTCTCTCTCTCTCTCTCTCTCTCTCCCTCTCCCTCTTTCACATACACTCTCTCCTTCCCCTTCACCCTCTTTGTTCTCCTCCCTTTCTGTCTTTTAACCCTCTCTTCTTCCTCCTTCCCCCCCCCCCCCATCTCCTTCCTCCCATTCCTCCTCCACTCTCCCCCCTCTCTCCTCTCTCCTCTCTCCTCCTCCCCCCTCTCCTCTCATCTCATTCTTCTCCTCCCGTCTCCTCCCTTCCCCGCGGCTCTCTCGTACGCACGGTCGACTATTAAATCTCGGTTGTAACTTTTTTTTCTGTATCTTCGCGAGCTACGCCTCTTCCTCTCGCCAAAACAGGATGATTTATTGCTTCTCATTTGACAGAATCTAGAGATATGCATATATTTACGTCTGTTTTGTAAACGCTTATTGATATTGTGTAATCTAGTCGGCTATACAAATATATTAGTTCATGTTAGTTTATGACTGTGTCTTCAACATTCAAGCTAGTTATGAGCGAATATAGTATAATGTAAATTGCGCATATATTCAAGCAACTCAATTGCGAGTAGCCTTAGCAGAACGTAAATTGCACACAATCAACTGAGACTTCAACACTTTAACACTCCCTTCTCCTGCCCTCTCCTCCCTCTACTTTCTTCTTTCTTCCTCATTTGCCTTCCCCTGCTCTCCCCCTTCCTCTTCATATTCCTTTTCCTTTTCATCTTTCTCTTTCTCTTTCTCTCTTTCTCTCTCTCTCCCTCTCTTTCTCTCTCCCTCTCTTTCTCTCTCTTTCTCTCTCTCTTTCTCTTTCTCTTTCTCTCTTTCTCTCTCTCCCTCTCCCTCTCCCTCTCCCTCTCCCTCTCCCTCTCCCTCTCTCTCCCTCTCCCTCTCCCTCTCCCTCTCCCTCTCCCACTCACTCTCACTCCCTCTCTCACTCCCCCTCCCACTCCCACTCCCACTCCCACTCCCTCTCCCACTCCCTCTCACTCTTCGAAAGCGAAGTCGAGTCGCGTAGAAGGGTAGATCACACCAAAATAAAATTCCCAGCGCCGTGTCATCTCTCTCTCGCCGCCGACCGGCCAGCTGATCATGCAAAACACTGATAGCAACTTCTTTCGTCCGCTTCAAAGAGCGCCGCCTGGCTTGTACTCTTCTTGTTGTTTGTTGTTGTTGTCTCTTTCCTCTGACCTCTTCGACCACGAGGACTATTTATGGGTGTACTAACCCCTCTCCCCATCCCCCTTCCCCATCGTACACACCACCTAGACACCCACCCACAATACTTACCCACTCTAGCACCAGCCCACCCACCCAACAACTCGCCCATTTTAGCACCCACCCACCCACCCATCCTACCCACCGCAGAAAAAAAGAAGATAAAATAAGGTTTAAGGAGACAAGATCCAAGATAAATATGGTGATACTTAAAAGACATCCAAGACCCAAAAGCAGACGAGCAGGCGCCACCGTTGTCCCAAGCAGGTCGCAAGCAGTCGCTAATAGTCGCTAAGAGTCACGAGGAGGCAATAAAACAAGCACAAATGACGCAGTCTTGGTCACGACGATGGTCACTCAAAGCATAACACAAGCACTCCAGGTACATTCACACTCAGAGGTCATCTGATATGAATCAGACACGTGACATTCACAAAAAAGTCGTATACAAATTTGCAACCTAACACACAGCCCCGTCATCTCACACAAACACGTATAATAAAAGTCACGAGCCAATACCAAATACCAAAGTGAAATATATAATACATGAAATCCCGTTTCTGAATTCACAATGAACAAATAAAATAAACAAAAAACAGACTAAGAACAAGAATCAAATAACAACCAAAAGAGAAGCACCAACGAATAAACAAGCAAACAACAAATCAGAAGAAAAAAAAGCATCAAAGGCCGAACAAAGGACAAGCACACAATATCCTTCCCGCACAAGCTCCTTGCAATGGCTCCCACGTCGCCGCTCCGTCCACACGCCCCGAGGGAAATGCAGCTTGAGGATACGGTGGAATGTCCTTCGCTGTCAGACCAAAATTATTCATGCCATGGGAGCGAAAGTCTAGCGGCGGCGGCGGCGGCGTCCTGCGTGCGTTTGGAATGTATAATGAAGGCGTGTGCTTGCGAGTTGCACATCACAGGCGCTGCTGCAAGCCCTCTCATTTCATAATGATTCGGAATGTTCGAATTCTTTCAGCGCCGACCTTCGCATAACCTTAATAGTAAAATAAAACCCGAGCAAAGAACGTCTAAGATATAAGACCAGCACACCCACATATAACAACCCACATACCCTCATATAAAACCGCATACCCTCATATACACATGATATAACACGATAGTATAATATAAGAAACATATAAGGTAAATGCTCCGAAGTCCACATGTCGGGGCACACGGGCGGAAACACAGGGTCAAGGAGAACAAGGTGTGCGATCCTGCAACGCGTGCTCGCCGCTCGAGGTGTTACTTGACCTTAGCCGAGTAACAGGAGCATATGCATGGATGTGTGTGTGTGTGTGTGTGTGTGTGTGTGTGTGTGTGTGTGTGTGTGTGTGTGTGTGTGTGTGTGTGTGTGTGTGTGTGTGTGTGTGTGTGTGTGTACACGTGCGCATATTAAAAATGAGAATATACATAAAAAAAGTAAATAAAGGTCACAATTAAATAATGACGACCATTAAAGCTCACCCGTAAACGGACCAGTTCACACAACGCCGTTGGCAAGCTGGGATCCTGCCCACTTTCATAATTAGCACTTAACAGCTGCTTCAAGTGTGCTCATTTCTAACAAGCTTTAGGATTGGGTAACCAGCAAAAAAACAAAGATCAAATAAGCAAATGTATAAACACAGCATTTAGTAAATGAACACTGCATAAATAAACACATATAAACGAATGAAAAATACTACACAATTAATAACTGCTTAAGATCAAAATAAACATACAAGAAATTAAAAAAAACAGTCCGTCACACATCAACACACTTCATACTTCATTCCTTCATGGATAATAACACATATAACAACACTCCTGCAGACTAATTTCTTATCCGACCTCGATTCTTAAGTCCCTAATCTCAAAGGTCATTATGGTGAGGATAACCTATGTTACCTCATCCTTTTGAGATGTAAGAAACCACTTGTCTCATTGTTGCAAATCATTGTGGCAAATCTTAAAGAGGTATGAATGTTGCATGAATAATACCCAACCTTCTGGAATTATTCATTCTCACAAAAAAGTATGAATGTTGAATGAATAAACCCTTACCTTGTGGAATTATTCATTCTTATTCATACCTCTTCCTGTATCCCTTTCTCTCAACCTCGGTGCCGCAACTGAAACCGAGGGATTTTAAGGACCCGAGAAATCTTAGAAGAAGCCACATTTTAATTAAATGCCTCATAATTACCTGAGCCTCATACCTTTTAGTTGAATACCTCATACCTCATAGTCTCATACATGAGCCTCATACCTCTTACTTCATACTCTCATAACTTCGAACAATGTAAAAGCCACGGTCATGAGCGATATTTGCATTTATTCATAGCTTTGCATGACCTGCTTTTATTACAGGACAATGTGCTTGCCTTATACTCGATAAAAGTTATTTTAGATACACATTTTATTACGTATGAATGGGGAATGTGAGGGGGTTTATTCCCGTTCTATTTTATCGATGCATTCATAAATTTCAGAATTTATGTAAAATATGTATAAATAATAATGCTTTTAGTATTCTTTTCTTAGTATTCTTTTTCAACATATGTACGAAAAATATGATCCTGGAAAATAAACAAATCCTGGCATATTTTTCTTTCTTTCTTTGCTTTCTCAACTTTTCCTTCATCGTTCATTACCTGCCTCTTCTTCTTCCTGTATACATCCTTCATTTCTTAATTCACTCTCTTCACCAAGCCCTATACCACAACAATGGGCCGGAAGCCTTACGTGAGGCGATCGGAAACCACACACGCACCCCAAATGCACACACTTACATGCACATACAGACACTAATATACTAAAACAAATAGATAAAATAGACATGTAGACCTATACACATAGACATATACCTACACATACGCACACACATATTCAGACACAAACTAACAGACATCAGCGCATGCAAGCATACACATATTGACGCAAATTTACACACAAACATATACACAAATAAATCACGCTTATAAAGGCAAAAAGGCACACACACATTCACAAACAGACACACAATATATGCATACTGAATTATACACATATATACGATACGCACACATATAAAAAACACACACTCATGCACAAATATATGCATAAATACAAGCAAACACATCAACATACACACATCACAAACGCACGCATATACACAGGCACAAACGCATGCACACATACGTGCACACAGAAGCACAAACAAATACACACACATATATTCTCTCTCTCTCTCTCTCTCTCTCTCTCTCTCTCTCTCTCTCTCTCTCTCTCTCTCTCTCTCTCTCTCTCTCTCTCTCTTTCTTTCTCTCTCTCTCTCTCTCTCTCTCTCTCTCTCTCTCTCTCTATGAAATAGAAAACTAACACGTTTCTTGTTTTTTTTCACGGTGACTCTTAGATACTCTTTATCAAATGACACTTGTAACTTCCCCTTGTAACAAAAGAACGGCGAAGATGCAACAAATTCGTACAGTCTCGTTGCAAAGAAACTGCTACAGATGGAACGGTGTCGCAGCCATCTTTTCCCACACTGCACAAGCCTAGGAGGCCACGTTCCGATTCCCTGCATGAACCTCATCTTCACAGCCTCATGACTCACCTTCGTCCTCCTCCTTGATAATTGTGATGACGGGCCACGGGATGAGCCCGTACTTGAGCTGCATCTCGCAAATCCTCACCATGATGCCTCACCAGCGCCCAGCCACGGAGCAGGTCTTCAAACACACGCACCTCGGCTCACGAACACTAGACACGTGGCGGAAGCGAGAGGCGGACTCGCTACCACGCACGCGAATCGCCGACTGGGACAAGTGCACGAAGAGAGCACTCGTGAACGCTCCGGTGACTGTTTCCTGCGGCAGATGGGACTCGTTGGATGGCGCTGAGAGGGAGGAGGGGCTGCTGGTGGCACATCGACAGCGGCACTACTGGCAGGTGAGCACCGCCGACACCTAGACGACCTCCGGCGACCTTGTCCCGGGGCCGCCGCCGTCACTCGAGGTCAGCGAGTAACTCATTCAATCACGCAGTAGTAAACACACCATTCAAACTCCTCTTTTTATTGGCGTCATCGTTAGCTCTACAGCCTCAGACAATAGGGTAAATTTCCCATCATTAAATCAAATAAAAAATGAAGATTCCTTTCCTAGTCCTTCGTGGCTTTATAACCCTTCCTCATTGTGTATCTGTACAAGCTAAAGAAAAATATACCCACAAACACAAGAACAAAAAAATACCACCCACACACCTCCCCTCCCCGGCGCCTCGCATGGAAAGCTCTCGCCCGTGGCACCGACGAGAGCCAAAACTCTCGGGCCGCCGGTGAATGTCTTCCGGAGATGACCATATGCGGAGCGACTTGACCCCCACCCGTCTCCTCAGGGTCACCCGATACTCTTGATCTAGTCTGGCTGCTGTGCTTCTTGGCTTCTTCCTTTTTAACTGTGCAATGCCTTTTGTTTACTTCTTTCGGGCTGGACATCCCTCTCTCTCCTTTCCCCAAAAACTGCCTTCTCCATCCCCTGTGCCTTGTGTCTGCTTACCTTTCGACACCCTATTATTGCTCAACTCTTCGTTTGTCTGTTCAATAATATAGTTTTCTCTCTATTTATATTTCTTTGTCTGTCTCTGCCTCTGTCTATTGCTCATTTTCTCTCGCTGTGTGTGTGTGTGTGTGTGTGTGTGTGTGTGTGTGTGTGTGTGTGTGTGTGTGTGTGTGTGTGTGTGTGTGTGTGTGTGCGTGTGTGTGTGTGTGTGTGTGTGTGTGTGTGTGTGTGTGTGTGTGTGTGTGTGTGTGTGTGTGTGTGTGTGTGTGTGTGTGTGTGTGTGTATCTGCGTGTGGGGGAGGGGGAGCTCGCGCGCGTGTGTGTGCACATACAAATATCTCTGTACCAAACAACCTTTTCCTCTCACACAACGTTCCTCTCGGCGCAAAAAAAATAGTATCTACCACAAGTACCTTTCTCCGCCATCTGTGTTTATTCGTTTTTATCTCTCTCGGTATACCCTCGATATCTGCATTAGCGCCGCCTGGCTTGCATCACGGCTTGGCAACACGAAGGAGGCTCTCCGAGACACCTAATTGTCCGATCTCAGGTTTAAGGGATAGGGGGAGAAGTGGATGGTTTAAGGAATAGGGAGAGAGGTGGATAGTTTAAGGGATAGGGGGAGAAGTGGATGGTTTAAGGAATAGGGAAAGAGGTGGATAGTTTAGGGGAGAGGGAGAGAGGGGGTGGTTTAAGGGAAGGGGATAGAATGGGGTGATTTAAGGGATAAGGAGAGAGGTGGATGGTTTAAGGGAAAGGGAGAGAGGTGGACAGTTTAAGGGATAACCAGACAGGTGAATGGTTTTAAGGAAAGGTAAAGATGTGTATAGTTTAAGAGATAGAATAAGAGATTGATGGTTCAAAGAATAGGGAAAGAAGTGGACCGTTTAAGGGAACAGGGAGAGAGGCGGATAGATCAAGGGATAGACAGAGGTGGATGGTTTCGTGGAGACTCCAGCCAACTAAAAGGAACTGAAGTCAATGCACAAATGAGCGCTTAAGAGGCTGTAAACGAACTGTCACTGATAACACTCATTCCCATTCACAGGTCCTCGTGTTTTCTACAGGGAATAAAATATAGGAAGCACAAATACTATAACAGAGAAAGGAATAACAAAAGACATGTGTGTGGTCCCTACGGAAGACGTGAGAATAATGCAACGCTCATGGCAACGATCAAATGATATGACTGTCATGAATAATACATTTTCGTTCTGATTTCAAATTGAACAGCCAGAACGCACACTCGCCGACGTGCACAAACACCAGGCTTTTAATCCTGTGTTTTATGAGGCTGACTATCATGGCAGCTGGACAAGTGAGAAATGACATTCATTTGGCCGTATAATCCTTGATTTTGGCGATTCTAAAGCACAAGAGACGTTTTCATAAACAACTACAATTTTACGTCTACGTTTTAAAAAGTCGTCTCAAGTGCGCAAAACCACTGTGCATTGGAACGCATAAAAGGCACAATCATCACCATAAACTCCTCTTCCCGTCCTTCTCTCCATCCCCCCCCTGTCCTCCTTCTCTCCTACTCCCTTCTCCTCCTTCTCTCTCCCTTTCTTCCCTCTTCCCCCTCCCTTCTTCTCCCTCTCTCCCCCTCCCTTCTCCTCCTTCTCTCCCCCTCCTTCTCTCTCCCTCCCTTCTCCTCCTCCTCCCTTCAACTCCTTCTCTCCTTCCCCCTCCCTTACCCACTCTACCACGGTGACTATGCAAGAAAGAGTGTGGTTAGAGTGGTGTTCATTACCTCCCCCCCCACCCTCTACCGTCCATGCTCCCTGCCATCCACACCCGATCTCTTCCCACTCACCCATCCACCCTTAATACCCCCTCCCCCTCCTCCACCCCCTCCCATCCACTCTCCCTTCGGCCACCCCCCACGAGTACCGGCAAGGTCACCTCCAAGACGGCAACGAGGCCTCCCTCCTGCTTCGTCCCCTCCCTATCCCCTTCCCCTTCTCCTTCTCCATTCAATTATTTTTCTTTCTTTTTCTTTGTCTTCCCCTTCCCCTTCCCCTTCCCCTTCCCCTTCTCTCCCATTCCTCTCCTCTCCTCTCCTCTCCTCTCCTCTCCTCTCCTCTCTTCTCTTCTCTTCTCTTCTCTTCTCTTCTCTTCTCTTCTCTTCTCTTCTCTTCTCTTCTCTTCTCTTCTCTTCTCTTCTCTTCTCTTCTCTTCTCTTCTCTTCTCTTCTCCTCTCCTCTCCTCTCTTATCTTCTCTTCTCTTCTCCTCTTCTCTCCTCTCCTCTCTTCTCCTCTTCTCTCCTCTCTTCTCTTCTCTCCTCTCTTCTCTTCTCTCTTCTCTCTTCTCTCTTCTCTCCTCTCTCCTCTCTCCTCCCTCCTCTCTCCTCCATCCTCCATCCTCTCTCCTCTCTCCTCTCTCCTCTCTCCTCCCTCCTCCCTCTTCTCTCCTCTCCTCTTTCCTCCTCTCCTCTCCCCTCCTCTCCCGTACCCACCCCTCTCCCTTCCCCCTTCCCCCTTCCCCTGACGACTGCTCGGTGTGCAAACCCTCGATACACTGTTGCTGTCCTGCGCTGCCGGTCCTTCCGCTCCCTCATTATCTCTACCTCGAAGGGTATTCCTACCTGCGACAGATCCTAACAGGACGCCACAATAATCCTCGAGTCTGCCACATTCACCAAGACCGAGTCCTTCCAAGTCCTATGTCCTTCCACGTCCTATCCGAGGAAGCGCTGTAAACCTACACATGCTTTACGACTTCCTGCCGCGTCATTCACGTCTCGGGGCCCGCGGACCATTCGACCACACGCACACAGAGACCCTTCGTTCATAACATCTACCATTACGGGGAAAAAGTCTTTTAATGAACACTACAACTACAGCTTTCTACAACTAAAATCACAGGAAAATCTAACGTCTATTTATTATAATATATATATATTTTTTATTATTATCATTATCATTATCCCCTTAATTAATCTAAGTTTCATTTTTCTTAAGAAAATGAATAACGCATTTTTAAAAGGAATTCCTTAAAAATCTCATCGCAGGAAAAAAAACAAAAAAACTACAATACCTCATCTTACCATATCCTATTTTCTACATTTCTCTGTGAAACCTTCAATCTGATATGTAATACGATCACTCAAGACCTTTCAAAGGAGGAAAGAAGAAAGGAAGAAAAAGCAAGACAGAAATGAATGAATAAAGAAAGAATAAACTAAATAAAAAAAGATGGAAAAAAAAAATAAAAAATAAAGAAGGAAAGAAGGACGAAAGGTAACATGAAAGTCACGTTTTTTATGCAAAATAGTAGGATGCGGCGACCACACGTTCCCCCAGAGGCACTTACAGCCGCCCGTCTTACATGTTTTCTTTTGTTTTCCATTTGCTTACTTTGTTCGCAAATTTCAAAAAAAAAATTACCGAAATTTTTATTTTGAATTAAGAGTGGGTCTTATTGGTTATTGTTATCAGTAAGAAATTACATGCAAAAATTAACGATGGGACACATTAAATAGTAATACAAATTATGCAATATCATACGAACATCATCCGGGAACTAATGATTGATTTTAATCTTTATAGATCTAGTGATTTGGGCATTGTTCAAAGGCCTCTCAAGTGTTCCGAAAAAATGCGAGGAAAAGAATACACAAGTCCCTCATGAAGCGGTCACGTTTTCTATGAAGCTCTCTCTAGGCATTCAAAGAGTATGGTTACTTTCAGGGGGTAACAAAAACATTTTGTCTAGCAATCCCAAAAGAGACATACTTCAGTAAACAACTTAAGACAAAATAACGCTTTCAAAACAAAACTTGAAATAGTATAATACATATAGGGCTTAAATATATAACCTAATTCCTACAACCATCACACAAATAAAAACATTAAAAAAGGATAATTAAGAAAAAAAAACATCAATATCTCTGCTTGTGTACTCACCTGTTACTTTCCTGGGTGGAAGCCTGCCAGGTTTAGGAATGGTGGACTTGATATTATCAAGGCGGGGTCGTCTTGGAGGTGGTGCGGCCTCCTGCCTCTTCTTCTCCGCTGTGAAGGCAAAAGGGGGGGGTTACAATTTTTTTTATGAGAGAATAATTAGATGACTCATATGCACAAATCTATACACACACATACACACACACACACACACACACACAAATATATATATATA